>PVLD010013297.1:0-56614 GCA_004027595.1 Dinomys branickii | reverse complement strand
CTTTCCTTTCCTTTCCTTTCCTTTCCTTTCCTTTCCTTTCCTTTCCTTCTCTTTCCTATCATATCCCCTCTTATACAATCCTGTTTAACTCTGTTCTATCATTTAAAAAATTTTCACCATGATTTAGGACATTGAGAACACTGCAATAGGTTTAACACACAGGTTGAAAGACACTGCTATAGAAAGACTAGTAAAAATGAGCCAAGCACAAGGTCCTGAGTTCGATCCCTGGTACCGGAAAAAAAAATGAGCCAAATAGATAAGAATGCAGTAATATTCACTGAAGTTTTATATGAGTTTATCTTGAAGACATCTAAAATGTTCTCCAGTTAGGAAATGGATACATAGATTCCCATGGTATTCACACAACAGAACAGTGTTCATCAGCTCAAAAAGAGGAAATGGATGTTAGGTGAATAGTTAGACAATGTATAATTAAATAGATTAAAGGATGTGTCAAAGGTTGAAGATATGGTAAATGAAAACCACATAATGTTGAATGAAACATACAGCATGACAGTACATGTCTTGCTAAAAACTAAAACAATGATGGTAGATATTATTTAAGAATACACAAGTTATGGTTTGTGCCTAGATGTTCTCCAAAACCCTCATCCTTTCAGGGGGTTTAGGCTTTTAGCAGGTGGGTGAATCTAGAGTGTTATGCTTGGATCAAGGGGATGTGGTTAGTAAGTCAGTCCACTGATTGGTTTCGTGTAGTTCTGGGTAGCATTGAGGCTGTGAAGGCAACACCTCCCCTAAGGTATGTAACCTGTTCACAATATATGGAAGAGAAAGAGCCTTGACTCCTCCCCTTTTGTTGGTTTTGCTTTCTTCCACTGACATGAACTTTTGCCCCTCTGCCATGTGCCACTCTGCCTTGGAGCCAGTTGACTATGGACTGAAGCCTCCACAAACTGAGAACTAAATAAACCTTTACCCTTTAACTTCAGGTATCAGATATTTTCTCTCAGCAATGAGAAAAATAACTAAGAATATATAAGTATCTATGTGTCCTCTACCACATTAACGAGATTCTTTTAGGGAAAAAGGAAGTGGTGTGGAAGTGAGCAGGGAAATGCCATGAGGCTGAGTTTTCCCTGTTATTCCATTTTTAAAATTGAATATAAAAAGAAGTAAATGTTCTTATATTGTATATTTCAATAATTTATTTTCATTGTTTTCAGTACTTTCAGGTACAGGAAAGTGTTATAAAAATGTAAAAGCTATATTTCAGATACTGCTTTTCTGGCAATATTTTCTAATAAATATAGTTTAACTCAACTCAGAGGGGATAAAGTCTGGCTGGAGCACTGATACTTGTTAAGAGCTTGATTTGGTGGCTTTTGCATAAAATGCCAGTTGCCAAAAGACCTAGGAAAAGAACAGGTTGCAGGTTCATAGAGAGACATGAGATCAAAAGCATGAAAGTTAGGGTCAGTTCTTAATCTGTGAAAGGAGTAAGAACTGAGAAGTAGAAGACAAAGTGACTGCAAGCTTTGAGCCTGTGTGAGGTGACGGAGCCCGAGTCACAGCATGCCAGAAGAGATGGGCGCCGCCCAGAACTCCCGTGAGCAGGCCCCATCTGCACTGAGGACTTGGGGACAGAGGGAGGCTGCGGCTGCAGAAAAGTCTGAGGCAGTGCTTTCCTGCGGAGTCACGTGTTCTGTCAGCACTTCGCAGACATGCTCCGCTCAGCGACCAAGTCACCGTGCTACGGGATTAATGAAGGTGGGTGCTGAGGAGACCTCATGTGATTTTCAGCCCAGATAATGTTGAAGCCCTTTGTTCCGCTCAGACAGAATCAGCCAGAGCACGTCAGAGCAATTGTGCTAGTTTGTCAGTGGCTGTTGTGGGTTCTGAGGCCCCGCTGGTATACTTGTGGTTGCCTACGCTTTCCTGACAGGCTTAGTCTTCGAATTCCAAGGTAAGAATAAGGTCATTCAGTAAGCAGAGTCTGAATGAAGGCTGGGGCAGGAGGAAGTCGTCCATTTTCTGTCAATTCCTGAGAACTCCGTCTGTGGACCCCAAGAGGTGCCCAAGGGAAAGAGAATTACTGCTGAATTACCAAGCAAGGTGAAGAAAGAGAAAATGTCAGGTAAATGTTATCTGTGTGTTGTTTACTTAGATTTTTCCCTAAGGGAAGAGGCTAAATCACTGGAATTGAGTAAGTGATTTTGCAGGTCTGTAATTCCTGTCTGCTGACAACTGCCACTGTGACCTTGTATTTGACATTTAAAAGTACAGCTCTGGAGAAACACAGTGAAGTTCTAGAATGACTATTGCTTCTTTGCCTTTCTTATGGCCATTACTTGAATTTATTATATATGCATTTTTTTTTTCTGCTGTGATCCAGGTTTTTTTTTTCTGACTTGTGATTTTTCTCCTGTGGTTCCTCACTAACATTTTCACTTATTTTATTAAGATATGTTAATCAGTTTAACAATAACCCACAACCTTCTGACCAATTTATTTTATTAAGATATGAAGGCTTAAGCATGTTTTGTAAAGTGAACATATCGCTAACTCTAGATATCGCTTGGTAATAGTAGCGAGAGATAATACTCTGTAACATTCTCTTTCCAATAAGGTGTGGAAAATTAATGTCTTAAGCGTCAAATAGAGTAAGTTTTATTATGTATTTCTGGGTTTATATGTATAATTAGTTCAATAATTTATTAATTTATATAAACATTTGTTGAATGTTTATTAAATGCTTCTGACAAGTGAGATTTTTATTATACTATGTATAGACATCTTTTTAAAAAGATAAACAATGTATAAATGGAGACATTGAAGTCTTTTGTACAAGTCGTGAAATTTGTACAGGAAAGAATATTTAATAACTAATTTTCAAACCCTTTCATAGGGTAGGAGTATCTTAATGAAGAACAAATTATCAGCCTGAATCAAATTTAGGAGAGTTATACCTGTTATTTCCAAATCTGTGGTTTTTGCCATGGAGGTTATAGTTGTGTGTATTTTTAAATCTAGATTACAAAAACTAGCTTCCAGGAAGATGGAGTAGATGCCTCTTTCCGTATTTTTTTTCTGATCAGTATAACTAAAACTCTGAAAAAAATAAATAAATAAAACTCTGGATGGTATATATAAAGCAAGTATAAGAAAGATCTAAGAAGTGATATAAGGAAGACAGTTAAGCGGGGTCTAAGGGGACCCAGGGAACAACATGGTAATACATTTTCAGGTTTACTTTACCTTTTGTCTTCTATATGTTAAGTTTGGAGGTGAACAAGCCATCAAACTAGAAATGTCAAAGGTATAGACACAAAATGTCCTACAAAGTCTGGTGTTTCTGTGCAGAAGACTGGAAAAAAGAAATCTTGGCAAGGCAGAAAACTTTCAAGCAACAACTGCTCCTGCGGCTGAACAAAGAACAGATTCTGGCCAACCTTCAACTTTACTAACAAAGATGGAGTGCAGAACCTAGAATTCTGCCTTTGCCAGATGATAAGACCATAGCTAAAATCATACGTGGCTATTCCCCTATGAATGCAGACAACCTCAAACTCTGCCTCAGAGATGGCAGCAGAGAGTGAACTTCCTCTCCAAGTCAGGAGAGGTCATTTGAGGTCGCTTACAATTCAAGATGAGGATAGTTATTCCTCCGGACTGGAGTGTTACCAGAAGCCACCTGGGAGAGAGGCAGGACTTTCACAGTGACAGCAGAGGGTGTAGGGAGAGTAATATGGGATGGCTTCTCTCTGAGCCAAGGAGACCTGTGGAAGCATAGGGAGGAGCTAGACCTCCCAAAGCATCCCAGTATCCTATGTCAGTGTCAGTTCCTTGGTTTTGATATTGTACATACTATAACTATATGAAGTATCCACTGAGGAAAAATGGGTGAGACATAAGTTGTTTTTAAAATTCTTAGGAAGATATAATTATTTCAAAAGAAAAATAAAAGAAATACATTTATCAAAAAATGTGAACTTTTGCTTTTAGCTTGATTTCCAATCAATTACTTCCCTTTCAAAATGTGAAGTAGAAACTGACTGCATAATAAAATCTCAAGACAAAAATCTCTTCTTTGGGACTCTGAACCCACTTAAAAGGCCTGAGCAAAGTACACATAATGTGCACAAGCAGGGAATCAGCGACCACCTCCAAGCCAAGGCTCTGCACGATGATGACTTTGTGGCACCCTGGTTAGTTCTTTACTCAGCCCGTGTTCCCTGTCCTTCTGGATAGTGTAGACAAGCTACCTTTCTCTTCCTCTCATGTAGTTACATGCAGTTGTGTTACTGAAGTCTTGGCAAATAGGGCTGGAACTGGAGGTGATGAGCGCCCCGTACAGAGCTGGCCCTTGAGATGTCCCAGGTGACTTTCTCTCTCCTCCTGCACCTGAACTGAATACAGACAATTCCTGGTGCCCTGGCGGAGGACAAGAGCAGGATGCCAGAGCTTGTGTGCCCCCATTGTGTCAAGGAGTGGAGCACCCTTATTCCTCTGCAACTTTAACTAGTTGACAAAAAATTCCATTTCTCAAAACCATTTGGAAGATGAACTCTGAGTCTTCTTTGCACTTTAAGTGATGTCACAGTTGTGCAATAATGGTATATGGACATTTTTTTTGTACTAGGAATATTTCAGGACCTTGCACTTTCCAGGCAGGCATTTGTGCCACTGAGCTGTATCCCCAACCCTGGACACCTCTTGCTCAGAGACCAAAAAGATAGGTTCCCAAAATATTTTTAAAATTTAGCATCAGGAAAATATATTCATGCTCTCATTACAAAATGTGTCAAGAGAGGGCCACATTTCTTGATCACTCATTACACTTATTTAGGTTTATGAAACCAGCCATAGTTTTCTCTTTTTGTGACTAATATTACTACTGCTTACAATATACCTACTTTATCCTCCTTTTCCAGGCCAACATAAATCACTTCTGTTCAAGATGGTAGTAAATGAATAAAACAAAAAGTCCTTGCTATCACGGTCTGTCTTGTATCTAGTAGCATATTTAGGGGATGCAGTCACATCAGCAAGATGTCAGCAGGATTTCACTTAGGTTTCCTCAGAAGCCTGCTGTTCTTTATCTTCTTGCCAGGCTGTCAGCACAGTCTCATCTGAAGCACTCAAGTAGAAAGCAGGAAGGGAAGGCCTGGGGAACCACAGACACATCTGTCCTTTTTTACTGAGATATTAAGCCAATGTCCGCAACCACTCACCTGTAGATTTTAGTGTCTGGAGGAAAAGTGGGTATGTTTCCAGCTAAGATAGGTAAGTTTTTTTGTAATTTGAAATCAAAGTTAATAAACTAGGCTTATCATAAGTTTTCTAAATAAATCATGTCCTTCCCCCAAAGCAGTAAGGACATCTTACCTTGTGGCAATTGAGAAAACTTTCACAAAGAAAATTTGAGAATATAATTATGAAAAATGAAGAGAAATCTAAAATAGCTCCCAGTCATAAGTTAGTAGACTGACTTAAAGAGATATAAGTCATGTTAAGTACAAAGGTATTGATCCCTTCTGCTATCTCTAGGAGAGATTTGATAGCTTATGTCCAATTTCACAGGGTTCTGAGACTCCATAAAGTTTAAGAACAGTACTGTAGGGGTTTCTGTTACACAGCACTGGAAATGATCGATTCTGTTGTTCAATGGTGAATTTGTAAGATTAGCATGCATTGAGTGCTTATTAAGTTTAAACACAGTATTGAGTATTACATTTTCCTAGTAGCCCAGTTATTCCTTATAATAGCTTTAAGAGATAGAAATATTTTACTCCCTTTTAGTAAGTGAAAAGTTGAAGCTTTGAAAAGATTAAACAATTACTTCCTAAGCCTTTCAGCTCTACCTATTTTGTCTTAGTCAAGCTGTAGTCTAATACCGAGACTGATACTTGGAAAATAGTAAATAATACAGAAATATTTTCTTTTTTTTTTTTTTTTTTGCAGTACTGGGGATCGAACTCAGGACCCTGCGCTTGCTAGGCAAGCGCTTATTCCACTGAGCTATATCCCCAGCCCAATACATAAATATTTTCAAAGCAATAGTTTCAAGTTCATTTCCCCTCTATATGTACTATCCCTTTTTCTCAAATACCTCACACACTATGGTCCCCTTATAAGTAGTGACAGTTAACTGATGGTGTCAGGATGGGTAAGAAACACCCAACCAAATTAGCTCTGTGAAGTTCTGGGTGTAGATAATCTACCGTAAGGATGATTATGACCACAAAAGTGAAAGGAAGAAGAAAGGCTTGCTTATGTTCCTTGAGAAGAGCCCCAGAGTTCACCATCACCTTAGACATCATTTTCCGGCTTCCAGTGCAGAGCCTCCAACCCCCCAATATAGACTCACACAGGACTACGGTGGGCTGCAGGCTTTCCACTGGATCTTTTGGTCATCAGTGTGCAGACAGACACTTTGCACTCTTCCATGTCTCACTCTGTGGGCAGTCATTATAAATCAATATTGTAAATGCCATTTCTTTGCATACCTTGCATTAAATCTGTTTGTCTGATAAAACACTGACTGATAGATAGCATAAAATATTCATAAGAAAATTTCCTTCTTTTAGATGACAATTTAGTTCACAAATTTCATGTACACACAAACTCATTTTTTTCTTACTGTGATCAAAGACAGTGTTGCAGAGTTTGTGGATTTTGAGCTATCACAACAATAACAACAAAAAACCCACAGCTACAAAGTTAAAGGTGTATGAGAAAGCAAAGATACATAAGCAGGGCAGGATAGTTCAGATATAAAATACAGAGAGATTGATGGCAGAACATTACCTCAATTATGAAGAGTGTTATGTAGCAATAGAAAAGTCTCAATGTTAGAATTTTAATCTAGAGTCAATGAGGACCTTGCAGGTGTAGCAAAGCACAGAAGTGGCATGTGTAGATTTATTTATTTTAACTCTTAAAATAGTATTGAAGAAGGACTATATTCAGAAGTGACAAGAAACGATTGCCGGCACTGTCTAGGCATAAAAAGTGAGGGACCATGGCTTGAAAGCCAAGAAGACTATGAAAGGGGGGGGCCCTGAAGGGGAAACTATGTGAAACCCTATTCAGAATTAAGGGGAGCAAAGTATGGTTATTAGCTCAAAGTGATTTCTAATAACGTTACGCACAAAGGTCAATGTTTAGTCAGTTCTCAGTATTTACTGGTTCTGCGTTAGCAGATACACCTATTGGCTGAATTTACTGTAATCCTCAGATCAGTACTTGTCACCCTATTGGTTTTTTTCACAATAACAGAAACGAGAAAATTTGGGCCACCCAGCATTTATATTCTCAATGGACATAGAATCAGACAAAGCTGTTGTAGCTCTCACACTTTCAATATGCAACCTTTCTGAAATCTGATAGTGCCAATCCTTTCAGTTTTCTGTTGTTTGGTTGATTTCTAGTCTTAAACAGTGCCCAGGCCTAGTGCCAAACTCTTGCATCACACTTTCTCAGGTAGAAGATTGTGACATGCCTTTCAGAGAAAGCCCATGTGCTGATAAGCTTTGTTCAGGCAGAAATTTTAGTACTATTGACCATGAGTTAAATGTTAGGAATTCTTTCTATCTGTTAGTTACATTGTCTTTAAAACTGGTGTGAGACAAGTTATATATTTATAGATTTACAAAAATGTAACCAGAGCCTCACAAAAACTTGTTTTTTTCACACCTAATAATAATGATTCATGATTTGCTAGTTCAATGTTCACAAATTCATAGAACGTAACTATTGGAGATAATGGGAATCAAATCAGAAAGTTAGACCTGGAAGATGCATTGGAGAAAATAAAATTCAAGGTCATTACCATACAAAAGAAATTTAGGTCTAAATGTGTAAAATGAAGTGCCCAAGGTTGCATTCTTTCTTATTTATTACAAAGACTAGGCAAGAGTTGGGGATTCTTAATTTCTCTGTCAGTTGTTTTCCCACCTCATAAAAGCATAAACCTTTAAGTAGAGCACTACGTGGAGTGGGTATTTAGGCTAATGTATCATACGAGTATATCTCTCTGGTTTTATTGGAATGAGAGTCTGTGATGGATATACATAAGGAGTCATTCATGTGACACTTGGTTCTGGTTTGCTTCTGTGCTCTTGCCCAGGGCGATGGTAAGTGTGTAGGACTGTAGTCCAAACCCAGGTAGACCCAGTACCCAAAATTTTCAAAACTCACTGGGAGGTTTTCCTGCACACCCTCCCCACTGACACACACTTGCTGGCAGAATACCACCCTTCTTGTCAGCAAGCACTAGTCCTGTGTGAGGTTATAAACTAACACAAGTGTCTACAAGCTGTGGCTCGTGGGTCATATTTGCCCTGCACCTTTTTGTAAATAAAGTTGTAAAGTTTCTATGGTTTATTAATGTGTGCATTGCCAAAAACTACATTCATGCTGTAATTACAGAATTAAGTAGTTGTGACTCTTATATTTGTTCTCTTATGCTTTAAAGAACGTTTTCTGACTCCTGTTGTAGCACATAGCCTGAGATTTGATACTGGTTCTCTATGTAAATGTTGTACGATGACAATTTTTGAAAAGAGTTTGTCAGTTGTTTTTCTCTTAACCCATGGTTTGACGATACCACATTAGAGAACTTTGTGAAAGCATCTAGATGACACAAGAGGTTATCATTTGCTGTTTTGTGTCATCCAAACATCTGAATCAATTTTACATAAGTGAGCCCTAACTCACTTTAGCACTTACTGAATTACGTGTCAGTCATTTCAGTTTTCTGACTCAGGGACAAGAGTGGTGAGACTCTGAATCTACAATGTGTTTCCTGCTCCAGACTGTCCTCGCTGGCTGTCAACACTACCTGAATCAGTTGTTACTGTGGCTGTCGGAGCTGACATTCACAACAAACAACAGGACAGAATTAACTTCCCAAGTGTCTTTCCTGTTGTACAAGCATATGTAACAGCTGCTTTTATTTAGCTTAGTGACATTTGCCACCCAAGTACTGACAAAACATCATGTCTAAAAAATTGTTGATTGCACAGATTCATCTCTACATGATAATGAATGCTAAATGCACAGAGGTATTTATACAATAATCTCAAACCCACACACAGTGAATTTTGCTTAATGGAATTACTTGGGAAAGAGGGTTTTAATTATACAGACTGACACTTCCATGCAAAGAAGGCTGTGGTAAACATTTTTACAGTAATCTTGTGGTTGAAATAGGCCTTGTCTGTATGATGGCATCTTGAATTTTAAAATCTTTTCTTAATTAACAAATTATGACTGAATTAACACATGATTTCATTTTTTGTTAGTCTTAAAGGCATCTTTAGGAAAAAATGTTTAGAGCCCTAAATTTATGTTTTATAAGAAAGAAGACTGTTAAAAGTCTCTACCTCAGAATGTGCTAGGTCATGTGGTACAGGGAAATAGAGATTGTGGAAAGTAGAGAGATTATGAGGAATTGCTTATCCTTTCCAAGATACAAGACAGAAAATAATTTTTCATATGCTGTAAGGCTTATAAGAACAGTAGAGTAGTAATAAGAAGGTAATAAGTTACACTATACTTCTCATTATGACATTTCATAGTTGCTTAACTGATTACAGATTTCAGGTCCAAATCACTACATAACAAGTCACTCCATAGAGCTTAAAAGCATAATAGTGACTATCAGGAGACACACGTGCAGTGTTATTCTTCAGTTTAAAGCCCTAGCTGACCTCAACTGAGCATCTATTCACCTTGATGGGCCTTCTGTGAAATCGGCGAGAATCCTGATAGCTTCAATAAATGACAAGAGCTTATTAAGATCATGTGTATTGATCATCCAACAAGCAAGTTAGAAGTGTAGATCCAGGGAATGTAATACTATTCTGCAGATCTGCTGTTGAATCACAAACAACATGGACTTTAAACTTAGAAATGAATTCTATATATAGCTTTGCCTCTAATTAGGATTGTAGCATTGGACACTCACTGTAACTCCTTCCATACTTAAAGACTTTATGTTAAAATGAAAATAATTCATGTAACTGATATTTTGATTAAGCAAAAAGAACCATAATATTTCTGACATATATTAAGTATCAGTTTATTTTTAAAAATTGTTAAATAAACAAATAACTTTACCCTTTGAATATGGTTGCGTACTTTTTATAGAAGTTAAACATTCCATAAATAATTGACATAGACAAAGAAGACCAGCTCAGTTAGATTATGCTCAAGTGCCATCCACAGCAAGAAATGGATGACAAAAAAATCATTGCTTGACATTAATATTAATTCATTTGCTTTGGTGGGGATAGATTGGTTATATGGAGTAGATTTCACCAGAGGCAATTTTCAGTCTTGCAGAATCCAAACAATGATGTCTCCAGCGTGGATTCCTAAGGGATTCTTATCTCTCTCTACTCCTTTACTCACAGCACTGGGTAGGAACGAGTGATGTAGTATTTTGCTGAAGTGGGCATCAAAGCTAATGTTCATCACTCCTTAGAGCAGCAGGACTTGATGCACCAGTTAGTAAATTTTATGACTGTCCATTAGGAAAACAAAATCTGCAGATTAAAGTGCAGCTGGAGAGTTATTTAATTGTGTGCTTAGCATTAAGTGTGATATATTTGAAGAATTCTGTAAGAGGAAAGAAAAGAGAAAGGAAAAGAGAAGAAAAAAAAGATTTTACACAAAAATAGAGACCTTAGGCTTTGGAGAATTAAAACAGTCCCTGGGCTCTAAAGTGGTTTTGTGGTGGGTGCAGTGTAGTGGGCCTGCAATCCAAGTGCACAAGCTGAGTCAGGAGGAGCACAGCTTCAACCCCAGTGTGACACCTCTGCCCCTCAGGAAGCCCCTGCCTCAAAATTTAAAAAAACAAAAAAGGCCGAAGGTGTAGCTCAGTGTGAGGCCCCAGGTTCAATTCCAAGTATCAAAAATAAATTGTATTTTTTTTAGAAAACTCTCATGTCACATCAATATTTTATAAACCCTTCATACTTTTGTGAAATAACGATTTCACATCATTTTTAAGAAGTGAAATTTTGGGGTTGAAAACTTATTCTCAGGTCCTCTTCCAGAGCAGAGATTCACCTGCACCTGAAATTTTAGAACTAACCTACATAGAACTCTAACTGCTTTTTAATATGTTATGTGAGAAAAGATTCCACAAGCTGAGGTTAAGTAAGAAATTTGGAAGAAATTGGATGCAAACTCATAAACGTGTAAGAAGATTTATGGTGAAAGAACTCATTTACCATTTTTTAAGGCAGTGGTTCCTCCATATACTTATATAACATATCCCATGCATCCAGCTACATACAGTGTTGTCATGCTACAGATATTGTTCTGTAAACTGCACTTTGTGAAACATGGGTAAACCATCAATGAAAATTATTACAGGAGTATAGGAATGGGTACATTTTACTTTCTCACTTAGAATGTTGTACCACCCTTAAGGGAAGACAACTTTATATCTGCTTTTTATATCACTGAAGTCCTGTCTCTGTGATTTGCTATGGGGGACCCTACCGTAACCATTGCTTGTGCTACTGCTCCTTATAATCAATCGCCCTTCTTGCACTGAAGCTAGAGGTGTGTCCTCCCTCAGGCTATCTCTGGACAACAGCACATACCACTTCCATTCTCTTAAGATACCCTCTTTTTATGGTCCCATGATTTCTATAGAGCTTTGAAGCAGTTGGTGAACTACAGAACTTATGCTCTCTATTTTTCCAATGTCCAGACTTACCTAAGTTATGTTGCATATTGTTTCCAATATTATATTTAGATGACTACTGTTAATTTCCAACTATGTAATATTACAAATTATTAACTCTAAGTGTATTTAAATAGATAATTATCTAGTATTTGGTTTCTTTCTTTTGGACTTTACTTTTCTCAAATTATCATCTGTAAGCTTAATGAAGGCATTCTTTATCTAGGCCACTAATAAACTTTCAAGCAACTGAGATTCCAACTTCCTCTCTCTACCTCCACTTGCCCTTCTAGAAAGTTTCATCAAAATGGTCCCACTCACTCATTAAGCAATCTAGGATCAGACCAAATTCTGAGACCCCTGTGTATGTGAATCTTACTACCTTTTGTACATTAAATCCAGGCATAATAATGTCTCTAGTAACTTTTCAATGAATGTCTGTGTAAGAACAATGGGCCAGTCAATAAACTATATGAAAATGCTATTCCCTGGACAAAAGCTTCACAGATCACTAATGAAAATGTATTTGGGAGGTAAACGAATGCCTGAGATCTCACAAATTGCATCTATAATTTGTTATTTATTTAGATACTTTGTTTTTATAAGACAGTAACAGATTATTAATTAGACTCATATTTATATTTCTTAGGTCATGCTATCTCCATACTCAGTGTACAGTTAGTTGATGGCTACAGACTCACAGTTGCATAACATTTATTTAGTTTTTTCTTATTATAACATTATGAAGTCAGAATGAATCTTACTTTGATGACATCTTATCATGTTTCATAGCTTAATTACCAGAGAGTTTCCTTTCTTAGTAATGCACATAATAATGGTAAATTAATGTGTTAGTTACAGTTCAGCCAATAGAAACAATAGAAAACATAAGGGAGATAATTTGCTAGATAGGCTTAAAAGATGAGAGGCAAGAGTCCACAGTAGTCCTCTAAAGTAAGAATGCAAAGTGGCTATGTACAGATCAGAGGCAAGCGGATCCTGTAATTATTCATCAAAAAGCATAGAACCCTGAAGAAATTGAAGATCTAGATACCAGTATCTGGTGGCAGCAAAGCAAAAGTTGGACCTTCTCAGGAAGGGGGATCTCTTCAGAAAGGAAGCACATTCCTTTGCTTCCCTTTTGGTTCCACCCAGGCTACCAGCATGTTTCTATCCACCCACAGAGGGAGTGGGTAATGCCTCTACCCAGTGCTTGGTTTGAGAGCCTAGAAATCATCCACTCACAGACACACCAAGGACTTTGCTTTGCTGCTCTGCTAGACACTTTGCAATCCATTCAGGCTGACACATCGTGATGCACACTGTTGCAATCAGATCTAATGACAATGTGATGAAATACAGTATTCTAAAACTCTGAAAATGTATAACACTGTGTGACTGGGAATAATAAGATTCTTATAGGAGAGTTAGGATAATGTTAACATATCAACTGTTATGTCAGAAAAGGCTCCCAGATACATGGTGGCAGTGAGATATTATTAGTTTAAATTCATAGCTGAGAAAATGTTCAAGTGTCTTTCCCTGGAACATAGTTTTTCTTTTAAAAGTAAAAGAATGAAAACATCAACAAACAGACACAAAGTAACACAAGAACAGTATAATCAAAACTGAATTACAGACAAGGTGAAAGGGAATTAACAAAGGTTGTTGTATCACTTATTGATAACTTCAAAGTGTATGCTCAGGAAAACACATATAGACATACAAGATTGATCAAACTACTCATTAACTGTTCCTTACGATAAAGCAACATAAGTCAATAGTGCAACCTTGTTAGCCATCCTGCATATACATACATACCTACCTACATACATACATGCATACATACATAGTTATCCCTTTCTTCCTCTTCTCCTTCCTCTCATCCCATTTGCTCTTTACTTTTGAGCAGTTTTCTTTCATACTTCCTAATTTATATTCCCACTTTCAGTTTCTTAATCTAGTGATACAATACATTGCTTGTACATGCATATCAAATTTATTTCACTTATGAATATGGTCCCTAATTGTGACCACTTGCATATAAAAGTCTCAAGTTTGTTTTTCTTTATAGCTGTGTAATATTTCATTACATAAAAAGGTCACAGTTTTCTTATCCAGTTCTCAGTGGATGAACATTTGGGTTGCTTTCACAAGTTAGTTACTACAAATTGCTCTGCTATAAACATGGGTGCACATATATTGCAGTGATAAGTTCCTAGAACTTCTGGGAAAATACCCAGAAGGGGAATAGCTGAGTTGTATGGGACCTCTAGACTTAGATTGCTGAGGAATCTCCAAACAGATCTCCACAGTGGTTTCACCAGTCTGCATTCCCACCAGCAGTGCAGAAGAGTTCCTATTTCTCCACAGCCACGCCAGTGTTTGTTATTGGTTGATTTGTTAATGCTGGCCAATATTACTGGGGTGAGATGAAATCTCAATGTTGTTTTTATCTGCATTTCTCAAATGACTAAAGATGTAAAGCATTTCCTTATATATTTATTTGTCATTTGTATTTCTTTATCTGAGAAGTGTGTATTAAACTCAGATGCCCATTTCTAGATTGGGTTTTGAATTTGGAGGGGTTCATGTTTTTTAATTCTTTGTACATTCTAGACAGAAGACCTTTGTCCAAGGGCCAGCCAGCTAGGATTTTGTTCCCAATTTGTGGGTTTTCTTTTTACTGTTCTGGTGATTTCTTTAGCTGTGCAACAACTTTTCAGTAAGATGAGGTCCCAGTTATTGATTCTTTGAAGTGTTTCCCTTGAAGCTGATTTTTGTTCATAAACTCTCTGCCTACTCCTCTGTCTTCAAGATTTTTACCTATCTTCTCTTCCAATAGATTTAGCATTTCTGTTTTAATATTGAGATCTGTGATCCATTTTGACTTGAGTTTGGTGCGTGGTGATAGACTTGGGTCTATTTTCAGCCTTTGGCAAGAGGCAAGCCAATTTTTCCAGCACCACTCATTAAAGAGGCTATCTTTTTTCCAGAGAGCTTGATTGGTCCCTTTGTCAAATATTAGGTGGCTGAGTGCGTTTGTGGTTGTGGTTGCATCTTCCAGTCTGTTCCATTGATCTTTAGGTATGTTTTCGAGCTTGTACCAGGTTGATTTTATTACAGTAGCTTTGTAATTTAATTTCAGGTCAGGGATTGTGATTCCACCTGAGTTGTCCTTGTTGCCCAGGATTGCTTTTGCTATTCTGGGTCTCTTCTGGTTCCAAATGAATTCAAGGAATGTTTTCTCTAGATCTGTGATGTATGCTAATGGTAGTTTAATGGGAATTGCATTGAATCTGTACAACAATATTGGTAGTGTGGCCATTTTCACAATGTTGGTTCTTCCTAACCATGAGCAGGGAATGTTTTTCCATTTATTGAAATCCTTTTTGATCTCTTTTTTAGAGTACTGTAATTTTCACTGAATAAATCTTTTATCTCTTTTGCTTGGGCCATATTTTTTCAAAGACAGGGTGTCTTGGTTACTTTTTTCTTGTTGCTGAGACAAAATACCCCACACCCAAAATGAAGGAAGGAAAGATTTATTTTGCTTACAGTTTTTGAAGGTTTCAGTCCATATTTGGCTGTTTCTGAGACACAGTGGCACAATGGCAGAGGGCAATAGTTCATGGTGCAAGTACACAGCAAAAACACCAAGAGCAAAAAGGAGGAATGGCAGCCTGCAGCCTCTTTCTCTCCCTTACATATACAAACTATCCACCCTAGGGTGGGTATAGCTCTTACCCATAATCCCAGCAAACTATCTGCCTTAGGGCAGGTATAGCTCTCACATCCATAATCCCAGCATTGGATCATGCATCAGTCATAAACTCTAAAAGCCACCCCATAACTGCATGAAGATTTGGGGGACATGCAGACAAAAACCATAACACAGGGACATATTTTTCTTAAGGAATGTAAGGTAGTGTTTGTCACAAAGTTTGAACTTAACATATTTGTAGAATGAAAGACAAATATTCACTCGAGCAACTGTTAATAAAGTGCTCTTCCCTTTGTATTACACCATTGTCCACCTTCCTTATTTGATGACAGTGTTTTACTGCCTTGAATTAGACTGTGAACTCTTTAAAAAGAAAGAGAAATTCAAATATTTAAAAACAAAATAGAGTGTTTTTGGAGTTGGAATGGACTCTAGGAAAATTTTGTACTGTGTTCTTCATCCTAAAGCAATGTAAAGACCAGAGAATATAAATAGTTGATTCAAGTTTATGTGTCTGCTAAATTGAGACATTGTCTTGAAACCCGCACTCTGGCATTTTGCATTACTCTGCTAACATTTCTCATATAGGATTGTTTTGGTTAAGGTCAGCTCACGTCATCTTCAGGATCCATCCGAAGTTTCGATACAGGCATCCTTTGCTAGATCTCTCCACTGAAATGCCTCCTGGGAGCTTCATTCTAAAATTGTGCAAAACAGAGTTTATAATAGCTTGCTTTCCCCCTTGTTTGCCCACCTGAACTATGGGGAGTCACATTTTTTCAGTTTACAAGGAAATGACACCAAACAATCTGCCTGGATTTCTGTTTTCCCCTAATCCTCACATCCAAATAACTGCCAAGGCTCGATAATTTCACAGCCAGCCCAGCGCCCACATCTTCCTCTCTCTGTCCATCACTCTCCTACCTCTGGCTGTTGTCACCTCTTTCCTGAGGCACTGTAATAGCCTTGTGCTCCATCCCACTGCCTTTCGTTTTCTGCCCTGAACTTGGCATAATCAGAGTAAAAAAGTATAAACACGAATCTGATACTGTATATTTTCTCTTAAAAACCTTTTACTGGCTCTTTGTCTTCACATTTGAAAACAAATCTTTATTATGTCATATAAACTTTGGCAAAACCTAGGTTCTCTTACTCTCTGTTTTTATTTCTCAATTCAATACACACTTCATAGTCATCCCATACATTCAAACATGTTCATTAAGACCTGATTCTATAGTTTCATAGGTAGAACTGGATCTCAGCTCTAGTGTACTACATGTTTAAATGACTGAATTTCTGTGAGATTCAGTTTTTTGGCCTCTTATTTTTTACCTGAAAAGTTAGATGAGGCAGAAGTATGGCAAATTAAGTATAGCCTAAGCAAATTAGTAATTTAAGGAGAACCTGTGCCAAAACGAAAAATAAAAAAGTGCTATGTATAGATACCACATGTTCTTTTTCTATTCATCTATTGATGGACATATGAGTTGTTTTCAGGAATTAGCTATTAAAAATTATACTGCATGTGTAATATTTGTGTGCATGTATCTCCACAATATGTTGTCTCAAGCAATTTTAGGAAGATTCCTAGAAGGGGAATATCTGGGTCAAAATGGAATTTCTATTTTTAGTTCTTGAAGAAATTTCCATACAGATTTCTATAATGGTTGAACTAATTTACATTCCCACCAACAATGGAGCAGGGTTACTTTTATCCCCAGAGGTACACTAGCATAGTTACTAGTTGATTTTTTGATGATTTTTATTCTTCCTGGCATAAAATGAAATTTTATTATTGTTTCAATTTGCATTTCTGTGATGGTCACAGATGTTAAACTTTCTTTCATATGTTTATTAGCCATTTGTTTTACTTCTGAGAAGTGTCTAGTCATTTCACTTGCCCAGTTTATGATTGGGTCCTACTTTGGTGGTGTGATTTTTTTTTTAAGTTCTTCATTTAGTGGAGATATTAGTCCTCTGTCTGTGGAACAGTG
This sequence comes from Dinomys branickii, assembly GCA_004027595.1. Taxonomy (NCBI): domain Eukaryota; kingdom Metazoa; phylum Chordata; class Mammalia; order Rodentia; family Dinomyidae; genus Dinomys; species Dinomys branickii. The sequence continues at coordinate 39,231 of PVLD010013297.1, read as the reverse complement.
GACAGAGTTTTCCCTTCTATAGGTTGTCTTTTCTTCCTGTTGATTGTTTCTTCTTTCATGCAGAAGCTTCTACATTTGATTCAGTCCCATCTTTTTGAATCTTAATATCATGGAATACTGTTCACTATAAAGAAGAATAAATTTGAGACAGTTGAAGAAAAATATTTCTTCTTCTATTTTGTTGACCAGAACTCCCCCCAAAATACTGGGTTGTACTTAGAGTAGTATTCATTTCTTTCTTATTTCTGAATATTTGATGTTACATGTTTCAGTATGTTTCTTGCTGAAAATTTTGTAAAGGTGGTGTGTATTTATAGCTTGGAAAGCTCTAGATTTTAAAGATTTCCAATAAATGTTGAATTTATTTAAAAAACCTAATGTAAATCAAGTAAAGGAATCTAGAGACAAAAGGCAGGAGGGGAGTGGAAATAAAAAGGAATCAAGATATATCATGTATAAGTACCTCCTCTCTAAGATAATTGTAAAACTCATGCAGTGCCAACTTATACTAATAGAATAAACCTTCTCAAAAAGTCTGTGGAGGTTGTTCAGTGAAAAGGTCTTGCATTCAACCCTAGTAGCACATACACACACACCAAGAAAGAGTGGAATTAGTGGAAGAAGAAATAGAAGTATCAGAAGAAAGAGGAGAAGAAGAAAGAGGAGGAAGAGGGAAGAGAAGGAGGAAGAGGGGGAGGAGGGAAAGAAGAGAGGGAGAGGTGAGGGGGAAAAAGGAGTAGGAGAAAAATGAGAATGGAAGAAAGGAAGGAAGGAAAAGAAAGAGAAAGAAAGAGAAAGAAAGAAAGAAGAAAGAAAAGAAAGAAAGGCAAAGCTAATATTACTGTTTTTTGTAAAGTGCTAATTGTATAGCTCACAGGCATTTAGTCAGCACTTAATACACGTCAGCTATTATTACACGTCCCTTATTCCACGCCTTGATTCATGTAGATTGTATTTTTAGGAATGAAAGTTTTTCTGTCCTACTTCACACTAGCCTTCCTTATCATCGAAGCCTCAAATGAGTTTAGTTCAGCGCATTCTCTTCCCAAGATTCCCTGGACGTACCCTTCAAGGAGCTCCCTGGTCCCAGTGCACACCTTTACCACACAGCCACTCACGCTGCACCTTGCCGCCTTACCTGCTTCCCAACCAAATTGTGAGCTCCTTGAAAACGCAGCTGTGACTTTTAGTTGCGCGTCCTCTAGCATGATAACTGTCACAGAAGATCATCTGATAAATGTTGAAATGATGAAAAGGACACAGGTCAGGATGTCACTGCTGCCCACAGCTTTGATGTGCGTGTAGTAAGTTAGTGACCCCCTGTTGAATGGGTGGAATAATCAACTTGAAGAAGACATGCCCTTTGCCAGGTCTTTTCTCCAATGACACCTCCAAAACATCAGTGTGGATAACTGATCTTCGGCGTTCCTCATTACAAAGTAATTGCGCAAAGGACGTCGTGACTGATCGTGGTTGTCAAACAGATCGGCTTGTGAGACGGAAGCCTGGGAAATCAGGTGCGTGCACGCCTAGGTCTCTCTCGGGGACTGCGTGCGGCCCCTAGCCCCCTCCCTGCTGGCCGTCTCCTCCCTCTGCTTGCCGACTGGCGCTTCTCCTTTGGAGCCGCTCAGTCCTAAGCTGAGACCTGCGGAGCCCTGGGACAAAATAAACCTTTGCTTTTAAAGTCGTGTGTTGGGTATTTTGTCTCAGCAAGAAAAATCGAGATCACAGAAATGTGACTGGGATCTTCGGTGCTCCGATTTTAGGACGCTTCTGCCTGTGGCGTTAAGGCAAATACCTGTTTCTGATAAGCGGAGAGACTGTTGCAGCAGCAGCCCCTGGGCGCAGCACCGCCCCTCCCCCCGCGGCGTCAGCCCCCTTCCGCCCCTTTCCCCGCCTGGCGCTCCTGGGGCATTGGAAGTACTACACCAGCCCAGTAGGAGTACGTCAAGTTTCAGTGAACGGCTTGTTGGGTAAACCTGGTTTTGCTGCTGTAGTTACGTGTGCACAAAAGCTGGCTTCATCTGCCAAAATCTTTTCGTGAGTAAGTTCATCTCACATTACGGAAAAATATACTAGAGTGACAACTGGATTTTCAGTGTGAAAGAATAACTTGGTACTGTAACACCTGTGATGGGAATCCATGTCAGATGACTTCTGCTCCTGCAGGGCCTTGTTTATCACACGCAAAGTCCGGACCCTTGCATCAGGATTTAGCTTCTCGGATAAATGTAGATACAGGGGTGAAACCCAACACGTAGTACCACTAAAAAAATCCAAGGAGTCAAGTTATTTTGTACACGTGTTAAAACAATAAATTTTCAAAATTAATTTATTTTGTGCTATAAATCCGTATTTCTATGTCTTTTATATCTTCTTTGGAGGACTTGCTGAAACCTGCCCGAAAAAATTATAAAAGAAAACATGAAAAACCACTGAGTACCAGACAATGTGCTGTAGGACTGTGGTTGTGAAAAGAAGTTTTGCATTAATATTTGCAGATGATCGGCTTTTTTTTTTTTTGGTGTCAGGACCCGAACCCCGGACCTTGCACTTGCCAGGCAAGCGCTGTACCGCTGAGCTGTCTCCCCAGGCGTTGGCGTTGTGTAATAACACCGAATGCAGTATTCTCCTTCCCAGCACTGTTCCTTGCAGTTTGTCAAACGCTAATATTCTGGGCTTCTTCCTGTGTCGCTACTCCCGTGGGCCTGAACTCTCCTCCTCTCTTCCAGGTGGTGACCCCTCACTTTCCAGAACTGTGTAACCTCAGCACGATTCCCTTCACCTGTCTCTCTCACAGCTGGCCTTCTTAGTTCTCCATTGTTACATGTAGTTATTTTATTTGGTTGCTTGTGCTGATTGATTCGTTAGTCTGCTTCTTTATGTAAAATACAGGGTTTCTAACTTCTAACAGTGGTGGAGTTGTATCTGCTTCTCTCCACTGTATCTCCAGTATGCAGTACATAAGAGAAACTTATAGCTTATTACAAACCCAGTTCCAAGTATTTTGCTTATATTTATGAATTTACTCACACAACAACCCTATTAATATGCTACTTTTTTTCTTGTGTCCCAATCCAGGCAATTGAGACTCACAAAGATGAAGCACTATGTGCAGGCTTACACAGGAAGCAGGCAGAAAAGTTGGAATCCACCTCTAGTGAGTACAGCTCTAGAATCCCTGCTCTGCATTATTACAAAGTTATATAGAAGAATTTAAGTGAAAAAGGGAATGCTTCCATGAAAAGCAGGTGACACACGGGTGTGACACTGACGGACCATTAATGCTGTCCTCTGTGCGCTGCCTGAAAGAGACGCACGATTTCCTGTCCAGTTACAGTAAGCTGCTGTGCATGGTAAGGTATTGGTGTGTCTCAAGAAAGACTGTGTCAGGGAGACCAATATCTAATGGAAATAAATAACACAGCGGGAGAATTCAGCAGGTGTTACCAAACCCAGAGAAATCTCCTTCCTTCCTCTCTGCTCTTTCTAGGGCGATAACTTGATCAATACCTTGTGAGAATGTTTTATTTTGTGGTAAAATATGCAAAGTATAAAATTTACCCTTTTAATCAATTTATAGCATTTAGTCTTAAAACCAGTGAGTTGTACAGCTAACGTAGCTGTCATTAGGTTGTCCGTGTTCCAGATGGATGCTTATTTCTTAATTTTTTTTGTTATTACAAGTTTTAGCAAGTACAACTTGAAAGATGGCAGGAGAGCAGAGATTACTTACAGAGGTAGAAGAAGAAGAAAAAGAAGCTTTCCTTTGCATAATTTTCCTAAAAGTGAAGTCCAGCGAGGCCTAGGCATTCCGGAAGGACTCCCATGTACTATATGCCAAGTATAGGCAGTTCCTGTGGCAGACAGCGGGGGATAATGCAGACACCACCTCATTTGTTGTACCATTTGTGTGTCTCTGCAGCCAGTAAAACTGAGTTCTCAGGGTGAATTTCTGAATGCATTACCTTCAGTTGTCATCGCTATGGACATGTTACCTTTGTATGTTTGAAATACTCTATGTGCGGGTGTATGATTGACTTACTGGCTGATATTTCCTGAAGATTTAAGTTTTAAATGCACATTTTCTGACGTTCACAAACCATTGAGAGGCATGGTGCCACCTGGTTAAGCTTCTGTAATTATTTTAGTGCCTTGGAAAAGCACTTTGTGGTTTCCATGTGGTTTTCCTTGTGGTTTACAGTGTCATCTTCAGCCCAGTAGGTCAGTAATGGTGAACCTTTCAGAGACAAGAGCCCAATATGTCTGTAAGCCTACTTTATATCACAAAGTGCCAGCACAGCAAATAAACCTGAAAAGTGAGGTGTTAGTTTAGAAAAATAAACTCATATATTAACATCTTCTGTCTTAAAAGAAAAACAAGTAACACCTGTGCCACAGGTTGGCCATCACTTTCCGATGTGTTCCAGTTTTGAATGTAAGGAAGAATAAGATTCATTAATGCTAACCAGAAAAATTCTTCTTCCATCCCCTTCTCTAGCCTATTTTGTTGCTCAGCTCATGAGAGTTATTAGATCTGCTGGACTCTGAGACTCATATGTAGCGCTTTCTATGCTAAGTCTTCTACACCTGCCACTGTCTTGCAGTACTGTTCATTTGAAATAAAATCAGAGGAAATGGAAATCATAGGCCTAGAATGGGCTTAGATTTTTAAAACACCTGTTTTTTATTTTTCTTTTTACCTTGGAGAATTTATTTTAACAGGTTATATAATTTAGTGAGAAAATATGATGCAGATACAATATACATTTTATGAGTTTACATTTCTAAATTTAGAGAATGAGAAATAAAAAATTATGCCAATGCAATTTTAATGTCTAGTATGAAATTTGCTTGTGACATTTGTGGCCAGGCAAACATTGCAATTTCACTGTAATTATTTGTATATATTATTTATTATTCATGTGTTAAATACTTTAAAATCATTTTTATGTTTTCTTTTATAATATTTTTCAAAGACAAATGAAAAGTATAACCTGTGCAGTTATGTTGCTCCATAACTAATTATATGTGCAATGGTTTGGATGCTTGCATAAGTATCTGTGCATTAATGTTATGAGGTCTTGAGGTAAGAAACACAACAACAAAATGAGACAGTGTTAGTCTATTAAAAATTGTATTCCACAACGTGTATGCATATAGTTCAGAACACCAGTTCTTATTTTAAATGAAGAAAATACTAACATGAAGTGAAACACAATGGCTTCCAGTACATTTTAATAAATGACATAACATGAAGTCATAGAAACTTATTAGAATAACTCCACCCTCATTTTTCTTCATGGGAAACAAATATATTCTGGGCGTTTCATAGGGTTGGTAATGTTCTGTAGAACGATACATTGTAACATGATGACATCATGTAACATTACACCAGATACTGATGTATTATAGAGAAACATAAAGTCCAGTAATGGGTCAAAGCGATAGAGGCTTCTGTTTCGGACAGAGCACTGAGGGAAAGAGGGTCTGAGAAGCGGTAGTGGAGCAGACCCTTGGGCAACAAAGCCACTGAACCAGGTAAAATATTCCATAGGGAAAGACAGGTCCAAGCAAAGCAACAGCTGTGGCTTGTGAATCTAAAGGGCCAAACAGCATGAAGGCCTGTGGAACTCAGGGAAAAGGGGAAAAGGAAAGGAGGAGGAACTTGAGTCACAGCGCACGCAGCTTCATATATACTGAGAGGGGTTGGTGGCAGTGTGTCTTTTACTGTAACATATTTAAAAATTTAAACATTCACTGTATTTTTACAGAGGTGCTTGAGTTTCATGAATCCAAATACCAGATGTTGCTACCTCACAATGAAGGAGAAATATGATGCAAAGTTAAATTCTGATTGTGTTTTGAATTAGAACTGGCAATATTCACTGCTGAATGTCTTATGAAGCTTAAGAGATGGTAGGAAGTCCATGATGAATTTTGTAAACTATTTGATAGACAGGTACAGATCTTTTCTCTGTAGGAATCCTTTCATACAAGAATTTGAGTAGTATCAGGAAATGAGAGCCTGGAAGTTAAAAAATGGATTGATATATTTTTTTAAAAAAGCAGCCATATTTCCTGGGATTTCTCTTATTCAGTGGAAATAAAATCTGCTCCTGCAAAGCATTCTGCAAGTGCAGAAATGACATTTATAAATGATCATGGACCAATCTTCTCATTTGTCCATTGTGTCCTCTTCTCTCACATGACATGGTATGGTCCTTGCTTTATTTTTGATGTCACGTGAAGAACACTGTCCTCTTATTTCAGCTGAGATCTAGCTTCTGGGTGCTAGAATTTATTCTAGTCCAAGGAGGATCTGAAGTTCCTCAAGTAATCTTGGTGGCATTTACCTATCTTTTCTTGAGAAATGCCTAGACATGTCTTTTGTTTGTTTGTTTACCACAAGCTTCCAGCAAGCATAGGAAATTCAGATTATAACATAACCACTTCTACATAATCACCAGTATAGCTATAATTATAGAGAAGTTTATAATAAAGCCTCTTTTTCATTAAAAAAACAATTATTTACAAAATTTATTAGATACACACTAGGTAGCAGAAATAATGTGTCCTGGGAATACAAAAAGAAGTACTGTATATCACCCAGCATAAGGAATTTCCTGTGTAGTGGGAAAGATAAGCAGACATATTAGCAACTGAATACTGTTTAAAAATCCTGATCTAGATGTATTGTTCAGGTACTATCTCATGCCCTGGCTATGGAAAGATACTGAGCTTTTTCTCTAATTGTCCACAGTATCTATTTCATTTTACCATTGTCTATTAGCTGTTTCATATTGAGCAGAAAACAAGATAGGAAACTCAACTTAGGATATGTCATGATTTCATGTTGTCTATTTCTGTGCATTTTCACCCCTGGCCTTCCTCTTCACGTGTGTGTGTGTGTGTGTGTGTGTGTGTGTGTGTGCGCGCGCGCGCGCGCATGTGTGACTACAGATTGAATTCAGTGTTTTCACACTCAGCTGTATCCATAGTTTCTTTTTTTTTTTAACTTTCTCTTTTGTGATAGAGTACTGCTATGTCACTACATTGCCCAGGCTTGCAATCTCCCCGCCTCAGCCTCTCAGAGAGCTGAAATTACAGGTGTGTGCAGTCATGCCCAGTCTTTGTGCACACATCTTTATTCTTTACCCTCAGTCTATTTCAAGGTATGTTCTTGCTCCAGGCTATTCATTTTAGCCCAATGTCAGACATTTCTCATATCTTCAAGTCTTCTGTAGGTGAAATATTTCCTATTTCTATGTCAATTTCAGACCCTTCCTGCCCATTACTTTTCTATTTTATGCATTTTGCCTCCATACACAGAAAATATACATCTCTTCCTTCCTTAATTACTTTTTATCTACTCCAAAAGTCTAGAAAGCACATAGAAATTCAGGTCATATCACAATTAATATACTAGATAGCCATAAAAATTGCTTCATTTACAAAGAAGGACACAATAGACAGGGATAAAAGGAAATCACATATGATGTTAGGTAGTATGCTCACTTCTAAGCATAATTGAGCTTTACTGACTGTGTTACAGATGGATACACACTAGAGCAATCTAATTCCATTCCTGGGAATGTTGCTACACACAGAAATGCATGTGCTGCTCACAAAGAGAGGTGAAAAATACTGGGATGTCACACTATGTAATAATCATAAATCCAGAGAATAAAAATTGATATGAAACTTAGAAAAAATAAAATATTTTGACCTATTCATATAATTAAATGTCATACTGTGATGCAAATGAATGACCAGAATTGTAACCACAGCACTAGCAAACCTCTAAAACAGAAAGAATCACATGAATACATATGACACAATTCCATTTTCATTTGGAAGACAAACTACTGAACTAGTTTCTTTAAATCTGCATTATCTGGATGTGAAACTAGGAAGAAAAGCAAAACAAGGGAGTGATTATCACAAAAATCAAGACGTGGTCACTTTTGGCAGATAGATGAGGAAATGACTGGGAATTGGAATAATGAGCCTAGTTCTTTGATGAAACAAACGAAATTATAGGTATAAGCACAATTTCCATAGTGACTGGACATTTAGGTATTTTTCTTCTTTAATTTCTTCCGTGACCCATTGGTTGGTTGTTCAGGAGGTTGTTGTCTAATTTCCAAGTGTTTATGGAGATTTTTTAGTTCCTTTTGTCATTAATTTCCGATTTCCTTGCACTATGGTCAGATAATATGCGTGAGATAATTTCAATTATTTTGCATTTAGGTAGATATGCTTTGTGGGCTAGAATATGGTCTATTTTCAAGGAAGTCCCAAGTGCAGCTGAGAAAAATGTGTATTCTGATGTTGTGGGGTGGAACACTTTGTATACATCTACTAAGTCCATTTGTTCGCACCTTTGGTTTAGGTCTGTTATTTCTTTGCAGAATTTTTGGCCAGTTGACCTGTCTCTTTGCATCAAAGGGGTGCTTAGGTCCTCTATTACAAATAGTGTTATTAATTATTTGGTTCTTCATGTCTGTTAAGATTTGACTTACAAAGTTTGATGCTCCAGCATTGGGTGCATAAATGTTTAGGATTGTTATTTCTTCCTCTTGCAGCTTTCCCCTCACTAGTATGTAGTGGCCTTCTTTATCTCTTTTGATTGTTTTTGGATTGAAGTTTACATTATCTGCAAACATAATATCTACCCCTGCTTTTTTCTGAGAACCTGTTGCAGGGAGAATTGTTTTCTATCCTTTGACCTTCAGGCTATGGATTTCCTTTTGAGTAAAGTGTGTTTCCTGTATATAGCATATTGTGGGATTTTGTTTATTAATCCAATCTGCCAGTCTGTTTCTTTTCACTGGTGAATTGAGGCTATTTACATTAATGGTTGTAACTGATATATGTTGGCTTATCCTTGTCATGCTATTTACTTTCTGATGGTTTCCTATTTTTGCCATCTGTTTAATTGCTTGCTCTGCTTGAGGGTTCCTTTCTATTGTTGTTCTTGAGATGGTGGTCTCTTTTTTTTTTTTTTTTGCGGTACTGGGGATCGAACTCAGGACCCTGTGCTTGCTAGGCAAGCACTTATTCCACTGAGCTATATCCCCAGCCCCGAGATGGTGGTCTCTTTTTTCTGTCTGGAATATATTTTAGTACTTTTTGTAATGTTGGTTTGGCACTCATGAAGTTCTTCAGTTATTCTTTGTCATGGAAATATTTTATTTCTCCATTGAATTTGAAGGATAGTTTTGCAGGATACATCAGTCTGGATTGGAAGCTGTTTTGTATCAGGACCTGTAATACCTTGCTCCAAGCTCTTCTTGATTGCATCGTTTCTGTTGAGAAGTCTGCTGTGATTCTGATGGGATTGCCTTTCTTTGTAGGTGATCTGTTTCTTTTGTCTAGCAGCTTTTAATCTGTTCTTTTGCTGGTTACCTAAGATCTTGATTATTATATGTCTGGTTGTGGTTTTATTTTGGTTATTGCTAGTTGGAATTATATATGCCTCATTTAACTGCACATCAGAATCTTTTTCCATGCTTGGGAAATTTTCTGCTATTATTTCTGCAAATCTTTTTATGTAATTTGTGTTGCCTCCTGCTGTTTCTTTGACCCCTATTAGTCTTACATTATTTGTCTTTGCCTCATCTTGCAGCTGTTGGATTGATTTCTCCTGGATCCTTGATGATTTTAAGAGATCCTTTCACAAATGCCAGCTGCCATGCTGTCTTTAAGATCTGAAATTCTATCTTCAGCCTCATTCAAGTGGTTTTAGAAGCTTTCAATAGAAGTTTTGATTTCCTGGAAATCTCTTTGACTCTGTTTCATGCATTCTAATTCATTCCTAAATTGCTTGTGTAACATTTCATCTGTTGCCTATTTTCATCTTTTTTTTTATCTGTTTCTTCTCTAGATGTGCAGAGCATTTCTTTCAATATTATTGTCATTCCATTTTTTGCCTGAGAGATTATTTCTGATCTGATCTCTTCTGTGGCCTGGTGGAGTTGTTTATTTACTTTAGATGTGATCATTTCAGAGATTTCAAGTATGTGGCTTCCAAGTTCTCCTATGTCAATGTCTTCTGGACTTGTTCTGAGTGGAGTTGAGTTCTGAGACTTCAGTTTGCTCCTACATCTTGTCATTTTGGATTTCAGATGAAACGTGCCAAGCTACAACCCACCCAGGTAGCTCACTGAAGGACTCTAGAGCCCCTAGTTTACCTGGATAACAAACTTATCTCAAGATGGAGGTTCTGCATCCCTGGGCCAAGCTCCTTCTCTGTCCCAAAGGCACAGACAGAGTGCACACACAGTTCCAAGAGACAGTTCCAAAGACACAGGCTGCTGAGGCAATGCTTCTCCACTTTCCTGGACCAAGCTCCTTCTCTGTCTCAAAGGCACAGGGCAGAGTGCATGTGCAAGCCTCACCCACCAAGAGACAGTTCCACCATGACTAGACATTTAAGATCATAAGAATTTTGCTCACCTTAACTACTAGCAGGTAATAACAAGGTCCATGTGTTTATTCACCACTGGCCACCCTTCTAGGTAGCAGCTTCTGACCTAAGCATTGCAAGAATGATCTTCCATCTAAAATCAGTCTTCTTTCCATCTGTTCCTTAATGCAGCATAAGTTTTACTTTTACAATGAAATATTTCTTTGTCAATAAAGTCAAACCTATTTCTTGCTCATCTTTTCTAATTAAAAAATTAAATGCTCTACTACTTACTGTTTTACAAATAACAATTCATTTTAATTTCAAATAAAATGAGTGAAAATGTATCTCATTTTAGTGGAATAAAATAAGTCAGATTTCACTGCCATTTCACTTTTTCTACATGAAGATAGTGAGGCAAAGAGAGGTTAAGAAAGTCATGTGGAAAACATAACTTGTATTAACTCAGATCATCCAGCTCCAGGATGTGAATTCCTAAGCACTCTACCACACTGTGTTGCTGTCGTAAGTGCGCCTATTTGTGTTAAAGGAACATCAAACATAAAAGCAGAGAAAGAAAGAAACTTCAAGAGCCCAGAAATGGAATCCTATTGTAAATGATGCCATTTCAAAACAGAGCTTTTATTTCTATTGTCATGTCTTTCTCCTAGGAACATTTTTACTTTATTATATAATTTGTGTGTCTGGTAAATAATACTGTACTCTATCTAATTGCTTAGTTAAAATAATGTGAACTACTCTTGATTCTTTTTTCCTCTCGTCTGCCTCATCCAATTTTTCATTGAGTACTTTCAGCTCTACTTTCAAGACATTCTAAAAAAGCACACAACAAACATACACTGGGGTCTTTTATTCCAGAGCTCAAAAACAGTTTCTCTAAAGGACTAGATTGCAAATATTTTTTTTTATTTAAGAGCAAATAGTTTTTGTCACAAGGATTCAATTTTACCATTGTGGCACAAAAGAAGTCATAGATAACATAAACAAAAAGTGAAGATTTGTTCCAGTAAAAACTTATGAATAAAAACAAGGTTTTTGGCCAATCTCTATGTTATCCTAACAATGTTCACTGTCAAATTATGTGATCTGTTAAGTTACTTGTTCTGTGGCACATTGCACAAAACTGCTGTGCTGTGTATATAATTTCTGAATGAATGTCTTAATGATTGCATCACACTAATTTAAATCAAACTACTTGTGTTATAAGGAGGAGAAAAATAATATTTCAGTTCAAATTTCTAAGGGTGAACTTTTAAGTTTTTCCATAATTTTTCTTTATAATGAGGTTTTACTATATCTACGTCTAAGTGAATAATACTGATTTTCTTTAATTATTGAGTAGAAACATTTGTGCCTTCTACTTTTTATTATAAATTATAGATATGTTATTTATTCCATACAGCAGTAGTGACTTAATCAACATATTTGCAATATTACATGACAAATTGTGTGTGAATGTGTGTGTGTGTGCATTGCTTAGAATGGGATGGGTATTGATTATTAACAATACAGGGTCCTGCTGGATATCGAATAGATGTTTAATTAATCAATAGATTCAGCTTGCTAAGAAAAAATTAAAATTACTTTTTCTTTATAGTCTTTCATCTCTCAACTTATACTGTAAATTCAAGACTTTATTTAATAGATTCTTTGGTTTACATTCTATGTTTTTTTCGTGTGTAGAGTTTGGCTTGTTCAGTATTGTCTTTAGCAGAGGCTTCAGTCCCTGGTCACCTTCAACATCTTCCTACTAACTACTCAGAGTACTCCGTCATGAATACTGGCTTCACCTATCCATGTGAATTTCTCAAACACATCTAGATAGAAATGTAATAGGAAGTAGAACTCAAAACGCATTGACTAATAACTTTGTAGAAAAAATAAAATGGGAAATTTTTTCAGCCAATGGCAGTTTGGGGTAATTTGAGTTGCTCATAGGGGCGGATAAGGAAGAAGTGATTACTGTAACAACCATTGTTAATTCCTATCATCTTGTTCAGAATCCTGTATCATTTTTACTGTTTTGTGTTGTCTTCTTTTTGTTTTCATTCTTGTTATTTTGTTATTGCTTTTTTCTCTTTAAAATAAAACATTTCTTTTTAAAAATCAATGATTCAAGCTTAAGCCTAAGGATATCTGAAAGGGAAGACAAATAGAATGAATATTCATAATTGTGACACTATATGCTATAGGTACTATACCAAATGCCTCTTCTCTCTTATGATTTCATTGTTTAATAAAGTATAAGTAATGTATCACATTGTTTTTAGGGATATGGTTTTCTCAACAGGAGCTGTAATGAGCCTTGCTGCACATCTTAGCAATCAGACACAGTGCTGAAACAAATAGGGTTATTCCATAAAGTGGACATAATTTAAACTCTAGTATTATTCAAATTTTACTATTAACTAATAGATAGTCTTTTTAGTTATAGTATTAACATTATTAGGTTGGAACATATAAACCAAGTGGTTTAAGAAGATCACTGCTGACCAGAGAAATGCAGCAGATCCTGCCTGCCCCTCGCAGCATTGTTCTCCAGTCCACCCCGGGCTGTGTGCTGGGTCTGGGTATTGCTATTTGAATTTATCACTTTTTTTTTTTTTTTGGCAGTACTGGGGATCGAACTCAGGACCCTGCGCTTGCTAGGCAGACGCTTATTCCACTGAGCTATATCCCCAGCCCCTGGGTATTGCTATTTGATGTGCTTTCCCATTTTCTTCTCCGAGAGGTAGCACCCTGCAGTGGTTACAAGTAGTTTCCATGGCCGGACAGCTTTGCTTTGAATTATGGCTCTACTGCTTACTCTACAAAATAAGCCATTTGAAAGTAGCAAATGGGGACAGGGTAGTCTTTTGTTAGGGTTGTTTCAGGATAAGTTTAGCTGACACAATAAAAGTGATTGATTAGAACACTGAGGCTCTAGCTCAGTGGTAGACTGTGCACTTAGCATGCATGAAGGCCTTAGTTCAATCTGCATTATCAGTAATAATAAATAAACAAAAACCCCAAGTGTTTAGAATAGTGCCTGACTCTAGAACCATGATGCGGGCCAGTTCTAAATGATACTTTGCACTGTGTCACAGAGAATCTGACCTTTGCACTGTGGTGGGAGCTAGGCAGTAGGCTGTGATCAGCTGTATTTATTGTAGCATGCTTTCTATCTCAATTCCTGAATTATCTTACAATTCTAATTGAAAATTAAGCAGGTCCTTATTCATATTTCTTGAAATTGTTGCTCTCTGGAATAGAAAGATTTCGCTCGTAGAAACTGCATGAATGTTTCTGAAAAGATCGTTGTTAACGTGCCATCCCCCATTATCTGCAACAACAACACAAAGAAACTCAACATTCTTCAATGTGATCAACTCTTCCTACAAGCTACGCTCCACTGGTGCAGTAAGCGCACAATGGGGAGAGATGATCGGATTCTCCCTTTGACCTGGGGCTTCCTGCCTCTGGCTGAAATGGGGCGTCCCTGGGAAGACGCTGCTGGGGTGTGCTGCGCCTTGTCGCTGCTCCTTTTCTCTTCCTAGTGCGCCTTGTCACCAGCCGTCCATAAGCGCAAGCTAGGTCTCCTAGGAGGGTTTGATCTGGTTTTTCCCCTGGAGAACTGTGTACCGAAAACATAATTACACATTGATCTGGTCACAGATTCTTACCTCAGTACTCATTTCCATCTCAGCTTCTCTCAAACCCCAAGAGAATACTGAGAGGTTATGAAAAAGCAATTCTGATTTCTGTGGGGAATTTTTTTCATAAGATTAGGAAATAAAGGAATTTAAAATGCCTAACTTTAAACATGTTTTAAAATTTTCATATTCATGAAAAGTACAGGTACCTCTATAGTCAGCACTGTGTTTTGATGATTTGCTTCCTAAGGCTGAAAAATAGAACACTGTGGTTCAAGATTCAGTCTTAAGACCACTGGATTTTCATTTTCACTCTGCTAGTTTTTGAGTGTGTGACTTGTCCTTTCTGTATCTCAACTAGCACAACTGTAAAATAGGGACGGTATATTACCTACCTACTAGTGTATTTTCTGTATGCATGACCCTATTTATAGATACCAAAATAGCCTTTGATATATAAATGTATGATACTCTATTCATTTTTTACAGATTGAGAACCTGAAATGCAAAGAAGCATCCCTTTATTTTCTATACCATGCATTCTTTCTTGAATGCATAGTGTATAACTACTTCTATGACTACTCAGAGATCTTAACCATAATTTCAATAAAAATTTTATTTTATTGACCCAGCTATTACATTATGAAGAAAGTGACATTTTAGAAAAACTGACCTTTGATTATAGAAAGTATTAGCAGTGAAGAAAGCATAACAAAGTGTACCATATCCATGGTAGAGGCCCTGCGCTACCTAAGACAGGTCTGCCCTAGGACGGGATGTACGTGTGTGTGCGCGTGTGTGTGTGTATGTGTGCACATGCTCGTGTATATGCGAGCACATGTGTGGTGTGAATTTAATTTCCTGACGCTCCTCTCAGTGTGCTCGTGCGGAGAAGATAGCCGCAGTCGTGCTCATCACCTCACGTGAAGTTTCCCAAACACCTCTAGCTGCAAACTGAATTATTTGCAAACAGAAGCATCCCTTAACCTAGGTATTACATGACCTACACACAATAGAGCCCTATGTCACATAAAGAAGGATAAACTGGAGTGATTTGTAGGAAAATGGGTGCACCTTGAGACCTTCATGAAGTGAAGCAGCTCAGATGCACAAGGTTTCCCCTATGAAAAATATATACATATATAAATAGAAATATAGGTAAATGTACTGTGGTATTTATATTTAAATATATAGCTATATTGTATAATATATAAATGTATATGCATATATGTAACAGACAAGAGC
This sequence comes from Dinomys branickii, assembly GCA_004027595.1. Classification (NCBI taxonomy): domain Eukaryota; kingdom Metazoa; phylum Chordata; class Mammalia; order Rodentia; family Dinomyidae; genus Dinomys; species Dinomys branickii. Next base: position 23,922 of record PVLD010013297.1, on the reverse strand, counting down.
AAAACAGAGAAAGAAAAAGGTTCTGCAACCTAGCACAGCATGTGTCTAATACCTTGGCCTAGTACATTCACTTTACATGTTTTATATGTTCTGTGGCTGATTAGTCTGGGCTTAAATCTGTATATACAATAATTAACTTTATAAGGTCTTATAAGATAAATAAATGAAGCTGACACTGGAAAAATAAAAGTGGGCAAGAGGGAATTGAAATGTGCTCTGCACATGTCCTGATTTCCTGCAGTGAATGCGTTCATTATGTACTGCAATCATATACTGATAAATATAGAAAAAATTTCTATGCTTATTAGCATTTTGAAATATAGTCCAGAGGTGCTTAAAGTTTGCTATTTTAAATCTACTAATAACTTATGCTGATTAGACCTTACTGATCTCTTACTGAGGTGATAATAATCCATGCCATTTCCAAACTGGCAAGATTTTTCCATGTTGTCCAGCGCCGTTGGCTCATCAGTTGAGTGTCACCATGGATCAGGTCCTCCGAAAAGTACCAATATCATAGATACAGATATGTGAGCACATTGAGTGTGAGACTTGGCTCATGTGATTACGAGGAGTGAAGAATTATTATGACGGCCTGATTGCACCCTTGACAGCCAGGAAAGCTGGTAGTGTAGTTGAACCCAAAGCCAAAGACCTGAGTGATAACAAGAGGCATACATCGCGGGGAGGCTGCTGCAGTGAAGTGCCAAGGAACAGGAACTCTGAGGTCAGGGCAGAAGATGCAGCTCAAAAACAGGATGATTTACGTTTTCCTTGTCCTTCCTGTTCTAACCTACCCCTGCAAGGAACGGACGATGCCTGCCCACACCAGTGCAATATTAGTAAGGCACCTGTTCTTCACTCCAGGAATGGGATGAATGCTATTCTTGTAAAACACAGGTACTCAAAATTATGTTTAACCAGCTATTTTGGAATCCATTAGACCAGTTAAGTTTGCATAAATAACAATTACATACAGGTTCTTGCAATTTTACCCAATTAAATTCTATTATTCGTTATTTGGTCAAAGCTATGAAATGTGCCAAACTTTGTGACTCATTTTATTCTCATAATGAATCAGTAAGAAATATTACTGTTGTTGCCATTCACAAGTAAGGCAACAGCAGCAGGGAGGGGGATTTGATAGCTGACAACACCCAGCTCGTATGTGCGGAGCTAAAAGCTGAACTTTGACGTCTCTTCTGTAGCCTGAGCTCTTACACTCAGGGTTTAGCTCTTTCACTGTGCCTCCTCCTTCAGTCCTCACTTACAGTATTTTGTTGATTAAGCAACACCTTTTAGAGCCAATATATCTGCCAGAAGTGCCTTGTGAACCATTACTTTATATTTCGCTTTCTAGGAACTTTTTGTGTTTATCCTACAATTAGCCTTGGAACAAACGCTTCATGCATAAAACATTTCATGAATAATTGATATGATATGTAGGTAAATCTCATGCTACCTGTGGGGTCAGGATGTTTTAGGTACTTTTGAAAATCTGAAGAAAATTACACTTTTGATGAGAATTTCTTGATACAAGCACATGTGTCTGAGCCATTATGAGGACCAAAGACACATACTTTCTTTCAGTTGACCTAGTTTGGGTGGTACTATTATACTCTGCCTAACCTGAAGATTAGACCACTGGTGCAGCACACACAAAGGTAATTCCAGTGAGTCACATGCACCATTCCTCAAAATATGAAAGCTGCGAGATCACAAGTGTTCAGCTATGGGATTGGCAAATTCTTAATTCTCTAACATCCTCTGTGGGCAATATTCTGAGCTAGGAGCATTCTATGAGTTCATCACAGGCATTGATAACTTGACATGTTGTGTGTGTGTGTGTGTGTGTGTGTGTGTGTGTGTGTTTACACATGCATGTGTGTCACTTTTATCATATTGTTTAAGGACTTTGTTGTTGCTTTTTTCTTTTGGTACCAAGAGTTGAACTCAGGACCCCATGCTTGCCAACTAGGTGCTGTGCCACTGAGCTATAATCACCGGCCCCTTGTTTAAGGTCTTTGAAATGATTTGCTCACTTATATTGAGAGGTCTTTGAAAATCCAGTCAGGATTTTGGTTTATCAGCAACCCATTATATCTAGCTTTATACCTACTGAATAAAATAAAAGGGAAATGAAAAATGTTTTTTATTCAAATGAAGCATTAAATTTCAAAAAGGATTTTAGAGCTCAGGCTTGCATATAATTGTTGTTATTGCAATATTTTGTGTCATAAAATGCATAAAATAACAGGCATAGAGACCATCCAGGGAAGCAGTTTTCCTAAAGAGACATATACATATTTATTTGTTCACTTATTCACTTATTTCACCTTTAGCAATATATTGAGCTCAAATTATGTAACACTGTGCTGGTTAATAGCCACAAAAAGGTAAATAACAAGATACTAGACTTTGAAGAGATTATGGCTTCATGAGAGAGACAGAAGTATAAGGAAACTATTGTAAAGGACAAGACCAGTTACAGTGCCTGTCTGTGTAGACACAAATGGCAACATCTTTCCATATCAGTATCATAATTTCATAGACAGTATTCTCAATGGAAGCATAATGAACTGCTAAGGAAATATCTCATTATAATCCAGATCATTTCTAAACTTTTATAAATTTATTTTTACTTTAACATTATACTTAAGGAAACATTCCAATATGATTTTCCTGCATATTCCTTTGGGATAGTGAGAAAAGTTTTTGTTAAGTGAGTACATAGGAAAATTCTGAGACTCGTAATATATAAAAGTACATATTAATTTGAAGCAGCCATGTCTCTTCCCAATGTGGGAGCCTGAGGGAGTAAATAAACCCAAAAGTACAGTTATTATCAGAGCTGAGATGACTAATTGGGTGGTAGAACAATGGAGATGAGGGTGGAGAAAATTGATTAATCAAATGAGCCATCGTCTTTATAATTGAGCAACAAATCTGAAGATAATATTATGTAATACAGCATCCAATGTTAATCCTCTACTATCTTCTCTATAATTTGGTATTTCCTTAATTGTTTTTGTGTTAACTAATACGAAGATAATATTATGTAATACAGCATCCAGTGCTAATTCCCTGCTCTCTTCTTTATAATTCTGTATTTTCTGTATTGTTTTTGTATTATTTTGGTTTATATGTCTCCATTCTTCTGTCTTTAAAATAAAAAAGTACATATTACAAGTTGTCTCAAGTATGATGACTTTATATATTCCTAAAATTATATGAAACTATCATTTCACTGGTTTTGATCAATATTACATTGTGTACTATATATACTTTAAATTATTTTATGGTCTGTAAAAAACTTTACCTTTTTGAAAATAAAGCTGTTATTTTTTATCATTGACATTTCCCTTTTTGTTATGCAGTTATATTTCCTTCTTTTGAATTGTATTTGTCCTTTGTTGTATTATTTATTTAAGTCTTAGCAATTTCCTCATTGATTGCATGAATCCTTTTGCACTAACAAGATTGATTTTTGTCCTATATATGTGCTGCAAATGTGTTTTATTTTCTACAAATTCTCACAAAAAAGCATGCAATGCAAAGTATTTATTTTTTAACTCCCCTTTTTGTGTCAAGAATGAAAAAAGGATAAGGCATTCATAAATGCACAGTTGTATTGAGGGCAGGCAGAACACATCACTAACCACATTAAAATGAGATATGAATGGATGATAAAATTATGAGCACTATGTTTTGAGAGAGCAGAAGAACCACAATGCACACGTTGGAGACCTACCTTTGTACTCACCGTTCACTTACTGGGGACCCACACACTAAATCTGGTCAACATGCTTACAGTGTGAAATATTTAAAGTGAGCCCTTGTGTTCAAGTGAGACTAATTCTTGTCTACTCACTGTATGACCCCCTCTTCTTGGAGAGGAGAGCTCCAGTCTTTAAGGATTGGATGAGGAAAAACATAGGCCCTTCCGATTGAAGAGCCTTACTTTTCTGCTTGGATCCTTGGGCTCCATCCCACAGGGAACTGGGCGATGGAGAAGCTTTTTGGCCCTGGGAGCAGGAGGGTTACAGCAGAACTCAAAATCAGCAGCCCTGCGGGCACATACTGCCTTGAAACAGAAGCAGGAGGTAGGGGAGTCCTTCCCAAACCCTCCATTGTTCAAATGCCTTCATGCTAAGTTAGCTGGTATATGGCACTTTTTTTAGGGTAGTATGTTCTGAACCCAGGCCCTCAGCTTTTCCCTTTCTTATAATATGCACAGGGTCAGAAACAGACAGGGTACCTTACTTGGAGTATGTGGTAATGAGTATGTTCAAGGGAAACTTGATTTAGTTAGTTAGTCAAAAACATCCTGTATTTTCTAAATATTGGAAGACTGGTAAATAACTTATGTTTCTACTATTTAAAGTTATAGATGTATAGAAGTGCAGATATTGCTATGGCGGTCCATCTAGCAGCTGTACCAAAATATAATAAAGCTGATAAAGAGCAGTTTATTTCTCATGGTTCTAGAGGCATGGTGGACCCAGGTGGAGGCTCAGGCAGGGTCGGGAGAGAGCTGTTTCCTTGTGTGTACCACCTGGTCACGGGGTCTGCACACCACGGGAAAGCCTCGCTAGCTCTCCACTGCATCATTTCTCAAAGTCCCTATCACCAGGAAACTGATGGACAGCGGCAAAAACATTCAGACCAGAGATAAATAAGCCTTATTTATAAAGGAGATAATAAATCATTCAGCTGTTTTTTCTGATCTTCATAGTTCATTAGAATGTTGTGAGTTTGGCAAATGTTTACATTTCCCCTTAAAAATCATTAAAGGATGATTTTAATGATTTAAGAAAGTGAATTGGGTTTTGATCATGTTATAAAACTGGTACTTTCAACATTTCTGGTTTATGGTAAAATTAACACTATCTGACCTACCATGAAAGTAATAATTTAAACTAAGAAGATCAAAAATACTGAGATGATTAAAACTGAGAAGATAATAAAAATTATATATATTTTTTGAAGGGGAATTATATATATATATATATATATATATATATATATATATATATAAGAGAATTATACACACACACACACACACACACACACACACACACACACACACATAGATAAAACTCCCAAGATTTCTTCCATTCATTATGATTTTGGATCTCTAGTAAGCTGGTAGCTTGAAACTCATCACTTCCTAGGATGTATAGTTTCAGGAATGAACGATTATTCTTTGGCTTCCCTTAGAGATGTCAGCCAGAAATTCAAGCCCACCAGGCCCATCAGGTACCATGAGTAGAGTGTTTGATTGAAATGGCACAGAACTGCTGCTGGGAGTGCCTTTCTTCTTGGCCTAGTGTCCTTTCTGTGCCTATGAAACTGCCTAGATGATTTTTATTATAGATTTCAGTGTACCTGTTACATGAAAACAGAAAATATGACTTAATGATTGATTTGGGGATATATAAATTTTTCTTAATCAGAAATGTAAAATTTTTATTTTGCTTCTACCTATTTTAGTTTTAATATATGGAGCATATCCACACAAAATTCTAATGAAATAGGCTCTGAAATTTCTTTATATTTATTCTGAGATCCACAATCTAAATATTGATTAGTCTGTGTTCTGCATCAGATGTGAATGTATTTGAAAGAGCTAAGTGTTGCTTCCTGCTATGAAATTTCAAGGCACAGAAGAAGTATAAAGAGAGTTATTTATTAATGGCACTAACAGCTCCTAAGTGCCTTGTCTTTAGAGGAACAATTGCTACCTTGTTTTGAAGTTTTAGCACAGGATATTCCTTTCATATGTGAATTGCGGTTTTCTGCTTGGACTGGGGTAGCCTTCAGTTTATGATACTTCATGTTCTCTCTCTCTTTTTTTTATTTTAAAAGTAAAAGAACAAAAACATTAACAAACAGACACACAGTAGCACAAGAACAGTGCAAAAACTGAACTACAGATAAGGTGGCAGGGGATTAACAATGGTTGTATTACACATTGATAACTTCAAAGTGTATGGTCAGCATAATACAAATAGACATACAAGATTGATTAAACAATCAATCATTGATTGTTCCTTACATCAAAGCGACATGAGACAATAGTGCAACCATGTCAGCCATCCTGCACATATATACATACCTACATAGCTATCCCCTTCTTCCTTTTCTCCTTCCACTCATCCCGATTGCTCTTTACTTTTGAGCAGTCTCCCTTCGTATCCCCCAATTTGTATTCCCACCTCCAGGTTCCTACACTAATGATACAATATGCTGTCTGCACATGCACATCTGATTTACCTCACTTATGAGTATTGTGACCATTTGCCTATAAAAGTCTCAAGTTTGTCTTTCTTTATAGTTGAATAATATTCCATTGTGTAAAAATGCCACATTTTTTTAATCCAGTCCTCTGTAGATAGACATTTGGGTTGCTTCCGTGATGTAGCTATTACAAATTTTGCTGCTATAAACATGGGTGCACATATATCATGGTGATAGGATGTTTTCACATCTTCTGGGAAAATACCCAGAAGGGGAAGAGCTGGGTTAAATGGAACCTCTAGACCTAGTTTGCTGAGGAATCTCCAAACCGATCTCCACAGTGGTTTCACCAGTCTGCATTCCCACCAGCAGTGCAGAGGAGTTCCTATTTCTCCACAGCTTCACCAGCATTTGTTATTGGATGATTTCTTGATGCTGGCCGGTCTTACTGGGGTGAGATGAATTCTCAGTGTTGTTTTTATTTGCATTTCTCAAATGACTAAAGATGTAGAACATTTTCTTATATATTTATTTGCCCTTTGTATTTCTTTACCTGAGAAGTGTGTATTCATCTCAGATGCCCATTTCTGGATTGGGTCTTTGAATTTGGACAGGTTCATGTTTTTTAATTCTTTGTATGTTCTAGATAGAAGGCCTTTGTCCAAGGGACAGCCAGTTAGGATTTTGTTCCCAATATGTGGGTTTTCTTTTTACTCTGCTGGTGATTTCTTTATTTTTATTTTTATTTTTTATTTTAAAAAATAAAAGCACAAAAACATATTAACAAACAGACACAAATTAGCATAAGAAATAGTACAATCAAAGCTGATTTACAGACAATGGTGATTTCTTTAGATGGGCATAAACTTTCAGTAAGATGAGGTCCCAGTTATTGATTTTTTGAAGTGTTTCCCTTGCAGTTTGATTTTTGTTCATGAACTCTCTGCCTACTCCTATGTCTTCAAGATTTTTACCTACTTTCTCTTCCAATAGGTTTAGTGTTTCTGTTTTAGTATTGAGATCTGTGATCCATTTTGACTTGATTTTGGTGCATGAAGATAGACTTGGGTCTATTTTCAGTCAACTATCACTATTTGCAGATGACATGATATTTTACATGGAAGACCCCCAAAACTCCACAAGAAGACTCCTTCAATTAATTGACAAATTCAGTAGAGTAGCTGGATACAAAGTCAACACCCCAAAATCAATAGCATTCTTATACACAAATAACAGAATGAGAGAGAAATTAAGGAAACTGTGCCTTTTATAATAGCATCGAAGAAACTAAAATATTTAGGAATCAATCTAACAAAAGAGGTAAAAGATCTACTCAATGAAAACTACAGTACTCTGAAAAAGAGATCAAAGAGGATTTCAATAAATGGAAAAACATTCCCTGCTCACGATTAGGAAGAACCAACATTGTGAAAATGGCCATACTACCAAAACTGTAAAGATTCAATGCAATTCCCATTAAACTACCACCAACATACCTCGCAGATCTAGAGAAAACATTCCTCAAATTCATCTGGAACCGGAAGAGACCCAGAATAGCAAAAGCAATTCTGGGCCATAAGGACAAGTCAGGTGGAATCACAATCCCTGATCTGAAATTATACTACAAAGCCACCGTAATAAAATCAACTTCGTACTGGCTCTAAAACAGACCTGAGGATCAATGGAACAGGCTGGAAGATACAACCACAACCACTAACACACTCAGCCACCTAATATTTGACAAAGGGGCTGAACAAGCTCACTGGAAGAAAGATACGGTGCTGGAGAAATTGGCTTGTCCACGCTCTCTTTCTGCCCAGGTTAGCTCACTTTGTAACCAGCACGTGCTGCTGCCTTTGCCTGCTCACTCTCTGCTCCCGACAAATACCAGCTGCCAGTTGACACCTGCAGATCCTCTCACAGTGCATCTGTTAGCACCCAGGCAGCAGGTCTGTGTGCACAGAAGCTGTTTGACAGGTCAGGGAAGCGCTGAGAAAGGCCTGTATAGTTAGAAGTCTCAAGTCAAGTGTTTGCATGTAACTGGGAGGCGCTGTGTCGCTAATGAAATGCTCCAGCATGCCGTTCCTTCTTTATTACTTAAATTTTATTTCATGGAAAAAAGTAAAACAAAATTTTATAACAGAACAATAGACCAATAACAACAGTTGGTACACTGCTGTAGTCATTAAAGTGGCTTCTCGGGCACAAGACGCTGGCATAAGACTTTCTCCAATCGGTATTAACACAAATTTTCTTCATTAATGCACTAAGACACAGGACTAGTAAGACCGATTTGCATTTTTCCCTTTTCCCTACTGCCCTTTCTCATTTCCCCTACCCTAGATCCTTTCTCATTCTGAACAACTTCTTTCCATTTCACAATATCCATTGTATATTTTAGACCTTATTTACTCTTTCAAAATATCACACCAGAGAGACAATATGATGTTTACTCATGTGAGTCTAATTTATTTTCCCTTAGGAGTAGGGTCTACAATCACATTCATTTTCCTAGGAAAGTCTCAAGCTTACCCTTTTTATGCTAAGGAGTATCCCAGTGTATAAGAATGCCACATCTTTTCTATCCATTCTTCAGTTGATGGGCTTTTGGACTGTTTCCAAGACTAGGCTATTAAATATTGTACTGCTATAGACATGGGTGAACATATATCACTGTGGTATGATGATTTTAATTCTTCTGGGAAGATAGCAAAAAAGAAAATAAAGGGTGGAATTGGGATCTGTAATTCTAGTTTTTTGAGGAGTTAGGCACTGATTTCCACAGTGGTTGTACCAGTGTCCACTCTCACCAACAGTCCTTTATCCCCACAGCCCCTCCAGCCCTTGTTATTGGCTGATTGCTTGATGGCAGCTGTTCTTTCTGGGTGAAGTGGAATCTCACTGTAGTTTTAATTTACATCCCTCTGGGTTTCGTTCATGAAGTCTCTACCTACACCTACATATTCAAGGTTTCTACCTACTTTCTCTTCCAGTAGATTTAGTGTTTCTTTTTTCTAAATATTTACATTGTTTATCCATTTTAACTGTAGTGCATGGTGATCAACATGGGTCTAGTTCTAGTCTTTGGGATGTAAAGAGCCAGTTTTTCTAGCACTGTTTATTAAAGAGGTTGTCTTTCTTCCAGTGAACATGTTTGGCCCTTTCTCCAAGATAAGAAGGCTGAATGTGTTTGTAATTGTTTTTACTTCTTCTAATCTATTCCATTGGTCCTCAGGTCTTTTTTTGTCATTATCATGCTGATTTTATCACAGTAGTTTTATAGGATAATTTCAGGTGAGATAGTCTTGCCTCCTACTTTGCCTGTATTGTTCAGTATTTCTTTTGCTATTTTAGGTCACTTTTGGTTCCAGATGAATTTTAAGAATATTTTCTCAGATCTGTGAGATATGCTAATGGTGTTTTGATCAGGATTACATTAAATCAATATAACAATTTTGGGATTATGTCCATTTTTACTATGTTGGTTCTTCCTATGTGTGAGCAAGGGATATCTTTCAATTTTCTGATTTCCTTTTTCATAGTACTGCAATTTTCAATATACAGTTTCTTTACTTCCTGTGTTAGATTGATTCCTAAGTATTTCATTTTGGGGGGATGGAATTATGAATGGTATGGTTTCCTTCATTTCTCTCTCAGTGAGTTTGTTGCTTGTGTACAGGAATGCTATGGATATTTGAGTGTTGGCTTTGTATCCAGCTACACTACTAAATTTGGTTATTAAAGCCATAAGCCTTTTAGTAGTGTTTTGGGGGGTCTTCTATGTAGCGTATCATGTCACCCACAAATAAGGATAATTTAACTTCTTCCTTTCCCATCCTTAATCCTGTTATTGTTTTCTCTTTTCTAATACCTCTGGATAGTGTTTTAAGGACTTTTTTGAATAGGAGTGGTGACAGTGTATATCCTTGTCTTGTTTCTGACTTTAGAGTGAAAGTTTTCTGTTTGTGTCTATTTAGTACAATGTTGGCCACTGGCTTGTCTTACGTGGATTTATCAGATTAAGATAAAGACCATCTATTTTCATTTTCTTTAGGGTTTTTATGAAAGTGTTGAACCTTGTCAAACACTTTTTCTGCATCTATTGAGATAATCATGTGATTTTTGTCTTTGGCTTTGTTGATATGGTGTATTACATTTATTGATTTGTGTATGTTGAACCATTCCTGTGTTCTTGCCATGAATCCCTATGGGTCACAGGGCATCCAGTCTTCTTGATGATTTGCTGCATTCTGTTTGCTAGTATCTTACTGAGGATTTTTGCATTGATGTTCACTAGGGAATTGGCTTGTAGTTTTCTTTTTTGGTTGGATCTGTCTCTGGTTTTGCTATCAGGGTAATACCTGCATCCAGGAATGATTTAAGGAATATTGCTTCCTTTTCAATTTTATTAAAGAGTTTGAAGAATATTGGTATTAAATCTTCTCTAAATTTCTTATAAAATTCAGTAGTGAACCCATCAGGACCTGGGCTTTTCTTTGTTGCTAAGTTTTTAATTACACTTTCAGTTTCATCGATCAATTTTGTGTTATTCAGAATTTTTAAATCTTCTTGATTCAGCTTTTTGAATCCATACATGTCTAGGAATCTGTTCACTTCTTCTTTGTATTCCATCCTATGAGAGTAAAGATTTTCAAAGTAGGTATTGATGATCTTCTGATTATCCCCAGAATTTGTAGTGATTTTACCCTTTTCATTCCTCGTTGTATGAATTTGAATCTTTTCTTTTTTGATGAGATTGGTGTGATGGCTTGTATCTAGATGTGCTCCCAAAGACTCATGCCTCCATGGGGCGGCTTCTAAAGTTCATGACTGATTCACGGCCTAAAGTTGGGATTATGGGTGAGCGTGCTACACCTGTCCTGGGGTGAGTAGTTTGCATACAACGTAGGAAGGGAAAGAGGCTGCTTGCTACCAATACCCACCTTTTTTGTTCTTGCTGATTTTGCCGCTTTCTACCACCATGAACTCTTTCCCTCTGCCATGTGCCACCCTGCCTTAGAGCCCATCGAGTATGGACTGAAACCTCCATAACCTGTGAGCTAAATAAACCTTTTCTTCCTTAATTCTGAGCATCAGGTATTTTGTCTCAGCAATGAGAGAAAACTAACTAGGACAACTGGCTAAAATATCAATTTTATTTATGTTTTGAAGAACCAACTCTTTGATTCATTAATTCTTTGTATTGTTTTCTTACTCTCAAATGCATTAATTTCTGCTCTGATCTTCATAATTTCCTGCCTTCTTTGGGCTTTGGGCTTGACTTGCTCATTTTTCTAGAAGTTCAGGATGCAACATTAGGTTATGTATTTGTGTCTGTTATGTTTTTCTGATGTGATAATTCACTGCTATCAATTTCCCTTTTAGGAGTGTTTTCATTGTGTTCCATAGGTTTTGGTATGTTGTATCTGCATTTTCATTTAATTGTAGATATTGTTTAATTTCTTCTTTACTTTCATCTGTGACCCATTGGTTGTTCAAGAAGGTGTTATTTAATTACCATGACAGTGTCATTGCCCAGGAGACATTTTAAAATTTACTTTGAACAAGGCTTTGTAATGAGGAAAACATGTAGTTTTCAAAAACAGCCACTAGGAAAGAGAGTTTATCTGAGTTTACAAACTGAGCATAGCTAAGTGTTGGCTTTGGTCTTAGACTGTTTTGAATGGGATCATGGTTTCAAAACTCAGTAATTTTGGGGAAGTTATTTAACCACTTTATGCCACAACTTCTTCATTATTTTATTTTAAGAGTTATTATAGTTAGCTCATAAAGTGGTTGAACAAATTAGATTAATTTGTTCAAATGAATCTTCTGAAAATGAGCTAGTAAATAAACACTAATTATCATTGTGTATAAATGGAAAAAAATACTGAAGGCAAAATATAAAACCATAAGGTTCTTTTTAAAGAATTTTAAATTAAAATAAGAAATTTAGAGAAGGAAAAAAATAACAGACTTGATTAGTTTTGTGTTGGTTTTGTATCGTATCCTTCCTTTTCTGTGTTATATATTGAAAAGAGAATGTAATTTGGGTTTGAATTCTGGTTTCTTTGCCTATAAACTAATTTTGTGACTAATGTATTTGATTTGACTCAACCTCAGTTTATTCATTTTAATGAAGATCCTAGTTTCCTCAGAATGTAGATGTGAAGACTAACTGATTTGACATATGAAATACTGGTGGCCAGTACTCTGTGCGAAATAAGCCACTTTAGATTTTCCCCATTTTTTCTGAATTAGAATTACTACACTGTCAGTTTAGTTACAGACACAAATACTCGTTTTGTGTTTTTAAGAAGTACCTATGTTTATTAAATAAGAACTCCTGGAGCTGAAGATGTAGCTGAATGGGTAAACACCTTGCATTCTTGACCCCTTGGGTTCTATCTCCAACATCACAAAAAATAACAAAGCTCAGTTATCTGCTTAGTGCAAAAATGAAAGTGAGAGAAATATAAAGATGTTTGACTTACCTGAAGTTATAATTTTCAAAGAGAATTGCTCATAGCAATTCAGAAAATATCTTTGCCACATATAGCTCTATCCATCTAGTGATAAATGTCTATCAATATACCGTGATACAAATAGTTTCATAAAATACACTTTATTATACAACTTGACTTTTTCCCTGATGATTTTAATGTGGATATCTTTCTGGTTCAGTATAGGCAGATATGAAACATTTCATTGTAGATTTTTAACATAATTTAATCAATTAGCAATAGGCTTATAAGGATTAGGTTGTTTTCAGCTTATTTCTGTTAAACAAGTGGTGCAACATGTATGTGTGTGTGACACACTTGCTCATATATCTTCGGTACATGACCAATTTCCAACATACCAGTCTTGAAATGTAGAATTACCACATTTAAGGTGGATGCATAGCTTCCATACTGATGCACTGCTGAATCTAATTTCTTTTGTTTCTTAGGTATTAGTGAGAATGAACATTATTTTTTTATAAAAATTGTTGTCTTAAGTGACTTGCTGAAACCCACCGTAAATTGTATGGCTGATTATTCGTGGCTGACAATTCACTCAATGAATTCCACATAATCTTGCTACATCAAGTTCTGTGTCATTTTATTTATACTTTTACTTATTTATTAAATCTTGTTTATTTACAGGAACAATAAAGTTGCATAAATACGATATTTGTATTAATTTTGAGTTTGACTCTAAGACATTATATAGAATATAACTCTGCATCATGTTTTGAGGCAAAAATGTATTCAATTAAAATCTATATCAGGTTCTCATTTCTCACTTACTGCCCAAACTGCAAAAGTAGAATCGACCTCCATCCATGCATGTGCATATGTGCATCTAGATATATGAGTATACATTTGTACATATTCACATGTGTATGTACAGATATATAAATGATAACCACTTAAGAAAATAACCCCATACTATATTTTTAGTTGTGGCTAGTCTTCTAGCCTCTATGCACAGAAAAGGTAGAAATACAAAATGGTTACTGAGTAAATATCAGCACTTAAGCTGTGCTGTGGGGCCAAAAGGTGAGTCATATGAGAGATCATAGAGAGTAGGAGTCAAAGGTGACAGCCCTGGAGCTGCACTGTCTGAGTTCCAATCCCGTCCCTTGAAAGCGCTTGTGGGAGCCGATGACTTTACCTTTCCATGCCGCATGTTATATTTCCACATGGAAAACTAAGAAGAACAATTGGACAGGGGTACTGTGAGTTAACTCAGTAAAACCCTCCGAATAGTGCTTCTAGTTAAAGGAGCCGTCACATCTGCTCCTGAAAATCCCTCTTTTGTTTCTCCTCAGTTCAGTGGCTTTAAACTTTCAGATGTTGATTTGTGGAGCATTTTCTCTCAGACCTATTCTTTTCTTTATCTATACCAGTGAAATTATTTTCTTTTCATAAAAGTTACAAAGGGCCAGTCTATAACGGGGCAAAGTTTAGGAGCTCTAGACTCAGAAACAGTTGGGATACATTTCCTGTGACCTTAGAGATGTTACTAAGCTTAGAGTCTAATAAAATAGAGATAATGTAGACTTTGCTTTTTTTTAATACCTATGAAATACCTGGATATAGTGATTAAAACATGGTCAGTGTTCATAAGCAATGCTAATTATCCTAAAAGCATGAATTGCTTAATGACAAGAGCGTGTCTTATTCATCTGTGAGCTCATTTGGAGCCTAGTTCATGGCCACACGTGTGTTCAATTTCACTTAGCTGATTGAAATCAAACTGACACTTTTACTAGGTTATCTGGCATCCGGCATCTCCAGATCCAGGGACTTAAATGATATCATCAGTTCAGTTCCCTGACTTTTTCCCCCTCAGGAATTGTTATAATTTCAAGAAAGCATCCTTTTCTTTGTACTAAAACATTTGCCTACAATTCTAGAACTGTATTTCTGTCCACAATGACAAGGGAAATAAAGTGATTATTTCTAAAAATCCTGCCCCGTTGGGGCTGGGGATATAGCTCAGTGGAATAAGCGCTTGCCTAGCAAGCGCAGGGTCCTGAGTTCGATCCCCAGTACTGCAAAAAAAAAAAAAAAAAAAAAAAAAAAATCCTGCCCCGTGTTCCAGAACTGAGCACTACGGATTCCCATTGCTTGTGTGGTGTGCCTCTCTCTAGAACCAACAAGCTCTGCTCCACAGTGCAGAGACAGCTCCTCCACAAGGAGGTGGGAAAGCACCAACGTGAAAAGGTGTGAGAGGATGTGGACAGGCCGTGTCAGGTGCCTATCTGCATCACACAGATATACCATGTCAATGACGAGGATGAACAAAATGCCCTACTTTGAAGTAATCAGACACTCCCTCTACCTTCAAGCCACTGACTCTTACTCTGAAAAGAACGGAAAGTGCCCCCTTTTATAGTGTAAAAGGACATAAACAGCAGGCATGAAGAGTAGAGTCTGGAGGGTCCCATCCCTCCCATATTCATAAATCGCAATCTAACTTTCAGGGTGATGGTATTAGGAGGTGAGGCCTTGGAGAAGTGAGGAGGTCCTGGGTGAGGTGCCCTCCTGAACAGTATTAGTGCTGTGGTGGAAGAGACCCAGTCTCTGCCTCTGTGAAGACATTTCCACAACTACCTTTCATGAACCAGGGGGCAGGCCCTCACCACACACCTAATTTGCCTGGCCCTTGACGACAAAATTCCACCATCCAGAAATACTGTGAGAAATAAATTTATTTAGGGTAAGGGCTACCCAGACTATAATATTTTGCCACTAGAACAGGCAAAGAAAAAGGAATGATTTCCATAAGCTGCAGTGGATACGAAGTTCAAAGACCATGCTGGGTATGCCACTTTCACACCAATATTATTCTAAAAAAAAGGAGTAAGGAAGAGTGGGAAGAAAAGATGTTTGGTGACAGAAAGTATAACAAAAATTTGAGTACTTGTCATCTGTTGAATCTTGCTATTTTGTTTGTCAGAAGAACAAGTTCCCATGTTACTTCTGTGTTCTACTAATTTCTATCTTTCCTTCAAAGCATGTTTGAAAATATTAATTTGTATGTTTATTTAAAATCCATTTTAAATAAATTTCATAAGAACATGATGTGTATGTGCTTATTTTTCAGTCTAACTGGTTTTCTCAATCTCAGAAATACTGACATTTGTGTCAGGGACTCATGTCTGTATGGGCTGCTCTTGGGCATCACAGGATCTGTGACGGGAACTCCTGACCTTGCCTCCTAGATATGAACACGATCCCACCTCATCCATCAACTGGGTCAAAGCAAAAATATGTCCAGAAACTGCCAAATGTCCCCTCAGAGTTAAGATTGCACCTGGGTGAAATCACCAGTCTACACCCAGCACCAGCACAGAGTATGGCATGGAGAAGACAAACTATTATTATGTTAAGGACAAATCAACTGCTTTTCTGTTAAACAGTCTTCATAGTGCTCTTTTACCCAAATGAATGCGGACACTCAAGGCTCGCATGCAGGGCTCATGTTAGAATGAAACTAGGAGGTGTCCTTCTTGTGACTTCATTTCATTTTTTTGGCTGTGTTTTCTTTTTTATCATGATTTATTATAGCACTTGTGATACTCGACATTTTACTCCATTCACTCTGGTTTGCTTGTGTGTATGGTAGTTTCCATTTTAATTTTCTCTAAAATTCTTTGTTCTTTTTGAAAATTGGACGTGGAAGTTTTATTTCTGTAACTTAAATAGGAATTCATTATCATGCTTTATGTTAGATAAGGCTGGTTTGGACACACACATGGTCAAGAAATAAAATGAATGTTATTTCAATCCACTGCAAGTCTTTTATGTTCATGTTTGGGTAATGCACTGATAGTAGCAAGCAGAGTTTTGCAGCCAAACTTGTATTAAGCTGGCTGCATCAAAATCCTGAGTTTAAAAACACAGATTCCTGACTCTCAACTTCAGTCTTTCCCATCAATGATTGTAGGGTAAGACTTCAAAAGCAGTGTTTTAAAACAATTACCCAGGAGATTCAGATATATATCTTACTTTGTGAAATACTGTTTAGTAGAAAGACTACACATGACATTAATTCTCATTTGAGGTCTCCCACTATGAAAGTATTTTAATCTCTTATGTGACCTGCAGCCAGTCAGTGGTCAAACTTATCCTGTGGATACTTTGCCTGCGAGGAACAAAATAAGCACTACAGTATGTGTGTGGCCTATAGTAAATTCAGTTTGTTTCTCTCCATTTGTTACTGCACTGCTTGTTTAATTATGTTTTTAGAATGATAGTATTCTGTGCCCTTTGCTTTCCTTAATGGTTCCAGAAAGAGAATTGCTGCTCTCTGTGTCCTAATTGGATCATGGACTGAACAATTAGTTCCTTGCTGACTTAATTTCCCAGTAACCTTTTGGACTTCTTCATAGCTGCCTCTGGTACTACAGTCACTAATGTTTGCAGGTGCAAACTACTAGGCATGGAAGGAAAAGCCCTGGATTAGACAGCTTTCTGGTCTCAGACACAACACCCAGTGCCTTCAAGTTAAAGGAGGAAAGGTTTAATTTGCTGTTTCAGTCCATAATTAGCTGACTCCACGACAAAGACATAGTGTCAGAAGGCTGTAGCAGAGCAAAGCTTCTTGGTGTACGGTGGCTTGCAAGCAGAATGGGACCGGTGCAGGGGCAGAACTGGGGAGGAGCTAGACATCAATCACTCTAGGGCCACGCCTCCCTGGCCCAGCCAAAGACGCTTAAAAATGTGGATGACCAGTCTCGGGGTAAATTCCAAAACCAGTCAAATTGAAAATCTACCTTAATCAGCAGAAACTCCTTTCAAAATTGCACTGTTCACGTAATCACTTTATAGAGACCATCTTGAGCTCTAGAGGCTGAAGTTCATGTCTTTTAGGATCTATTTTGCATCACACTTGTGACACTGTTTGTCTTTGCAGAGTATCAGTCTGGTGTCACGCAGATGTTGACTTCTGGCTTGGATTTCTGACATTTCCAAAGGAGAATGCATACATGCTCGTTTGCCTAAGTCACTGCAGCTCTTAGCAGGTGCTTTCCTGTCTCAGTTCATCTAGAGGAGGCTTGATATTTCCTTTAAAACTGTGACTCATTTCTCACTACTTTTTTCATCAAGTGTAATTTTATATTAGAACAACTTTTGTAAGTGTCCGTCTATAGTATTTATTTACTTTTCTTTCCCAGAATGCCTCAAGGAGGAAAGATGACCAGACTCTAAATGCTCACCATGAACCACTTTTTCTCCCACTCAGTCTGATGAAATGGAATACCCAGTGACTCTGAAGGCAGCACCCCTGGCAGCATCTATGTAGACGTGTTCTAGGAAAAGCAGCTGATGTAACCATTCTTAGGATCACATGTGCTAGTCTTAATGCACCAAGGGACCCTTCTGCTTGAGACAGGCTAATAATTTCTCCCTATCCACAGTGCAAGCACAGTTTATGCTCCCAGTCCATCATTTTGGATCATCTAAATAATTCCATTGAAACTATAAAACTGATTTTTTGCTCATGTTTCCAATTTTTCCCCTCCAAGTTTATCTAACACATATTGTCCGCATCATGAAATCTCCTAGGAGCCTTTCCTGGTGTTTGTTGTCTCATACATAAATGTTTGCATACGTCCCCAGTCTTCATGTGTTTGCTTGTTTGTGGAGATAGAGTCTCATCTCACTATGTGGTTCAGACAAGACTTGAACTCTTGAATCCCGAGTCCTGGGATTACAGGTGTGCATTAGCACACCGGGCTACTTTCTCCATTTTATATGATAAAATGATAGGGCCCTCACCTTTCAAGGAATGCTTGACAAGTATTAGTTCCATTCCACTGGAGCTATTAATAATGAAAATAACACTCAGAGAAGTTAACCTACCTCTCGTCATACTACTTGCAAGTGGTAGCTCCAGATGTCTGGTACTTCCTGGTCCAGTTTTCCTTGGCTAAAAGTTAGCGTCTACCTATTTACCAAAGTAGTCCATATACCTCCATTGACTGTTCCAAAGCTTGCTGGTCATGAATCTTGTCTTCCTTCAGTGTAAGAAGCTTCACTGTAAGTTTATGAAATTGTGGCCTCTGGAATTGTCACTTTCTCTGTGCAAAGCCCAGGAATGTTGACATTCAAAAGCATAGTTTTTGTGCATGAAAGGTTTCATATTAGTAAAGTAGACAGATGTAAAGACCCTTAAATATTATTCACTTCCATCAGGAAGATGTATAATATGATTAAATAATGTAGTTCACGAGAGAAAATTAATTTGACTTTCCCTGGGGGAGAGGGAATGGGACACAAAGTTTAAGAGAAAATTGAGCCTTGAAGCTTGTGAAGGGGAATGGATCCTTCCGCCAGGGTGGCCAGTTAAGCACTGTAGAGAACATGGAGCACTTTGGATATAGCCAGCAATGCAAACAAATAACAGGATGAGAAGTTAGGATTTCCTTGAATATAAATTATGTCGGAGATGACCTTGCTTTCTCCATAACATTTAGTACAATGCAAAAAATTAGCTAAACACTCAGTAGTGCTTATTAGATGAAGGAAATACTATTTCTACTAAGTATCCAAATTTTGGGTGAGGAAGCCATTTTTCTTAAATTGGATTTTAAATAAAGATGAAGAGCTACAATTAGAAGGGTAAAGAAGTATTTATTTGTGAATGAGCAAACCCATTGATTATGGAGCAGCAATCATTAACACAGGGTGCCCAGCCAAGAAAGAAAAAGGTTGCACCACATTAACAAATTTACTACCTAATAAGGCTAAAAGTAGGTTAAGTAAGTGCATTCAGTAGAGGCCAGTAAACTACCACATAATTACACTCAACAGAGAAACAAGCCAGGAGGCACTTTACCAAAGCTAATGAAGACACTGTTTATCAACTAAGACTTACTGGACTCAAGGATTTTTATGCACCAAACAAGTGGTGGAAATAGGCAATAAATGTTGGCTTGTCAACTTGGGAGGGGGCAAACAGGAAGAGGGAATCATACACTGAGAGGAAAAGAGGACGAAGGCATGAATGAAAACAGGGAAGGAATTTTTAAAGACTGTGCCAAAAATCAACAGCCCGGATAGCAATAACCACCAGGAACCGAACCTTTTGTACTTACCCAGATGTTCTTGCCCCCAGGCTTTTGGGAATGATAGTTGTATAAAACAAGTAATAAACAGACATTCTTTACCTGGTAGCAAAGAAAAGATCTGGGCATGAGGAAAGGGAAAGCAGTCTTACTCTGCAGTTCTTAGTATTCATTACCAAGTATCTAGGGCCTTGCTTTGCCTAACTTACACCATGCCTAGAAAAACAAAATGTTTGATTTTAAAAATATATATTTTATATATATTTATTTATATATTTTATTTATTTTTACTTACATATTTTATTATTATATATTTATATCTCATATAAATATAAATATATATTAATAATATATTTTAATATATTTTTATATATGTAAATATATATGTACAAAATATTTGGTGTTTATTAGATATGTGTGTGTGTGTGTGTGTGTGTGTGTATGTGTACAAATTCCACTCTTTGAGCTATTTTCGTAAGCTACATCATTTCTTTCACAGTATAAAGCACAGACTTTATAGCACAGAAGCAGGAATGTGTGGGGCCCCTGATAGACAATACTTGACAAACCTAAAAAGATCTTCATGATCGTCTAGACATAACCAACATTTTCTCTAAGGATTTGAGCATTTTTCAAAGCTTACTTTGGCAGGTTTTTAATTTAACTCTCCCTTGAGTCCAGAGAGACTTTATTTGTAGGTTCCATCATGATGCATCTCACTTGTTTAATACAGCCATTTCATTACTGATAATCCCATGAAGTTAAGGTGACCCTTTACAATTGGGTTGAAGTTGCGTATTAGAGAGGTGGTGTATGCTGTTAAAACCACATAGGTACATGCAGAAAGTAAAAATTTAAAAAATCAGAGTATTATTTTTTCTTTTTTAAGAATTTACTTTTAAAAATTAATTTATAGCTGGTCCAAGACACTTTGTTTTGACTCCTCAGTCAAATTTGGGGCCAAGACTCCTGACCTGTCAGCACAGAATTGCTAGATTCTAATCTTACAAGGCTTTCAATGTTCACATATAGAGGACTGCTTTGAATTGTACAACCAGATGGAGTGCACACAAATGGCTGTAGATCTGGGCTTGAGGCAAAAAGCAATGTGGGTATGCATTGTCTTGTCCTATCTCTGCTCCACTGAAGTGCAATTAATAACTTGGCAATTTTTGATATTTGAACAAATGGGAATTTACACAAATGATCTCTTGAACCAATACAGGAGTTTTTCTGAGCTTTAATAATATGATTCTAAATTATAATACCTCTCAGGAATTCCTTGTGTCTTCTGATATATGACCATGAGAAGAGAAAATGTGTGTCTCTCTTAGAATGTATGCATTTTTTAAAAAGAGAGTTAAGAATCAAATAATTAATATTCAAGTATCTACCTAAATTTTTTTATTTTATTTTATTTTTGAGTTTTGGGGACATGGTATTGTTCTATAATGCAGACTGACCTTGATGTCACTATACAGCCAGACTAACTTTTATCTCTCAGCAATATTCCTGCCTCAGCCTCTTTAGTGTTGAGGTTACAGGTGTGTGCCACCACACCTGGCTACATGTATTCCTAAAACAAGAATAATATCTACTGGAACAGAGAAATGATAAGTATGAAATTATTATTGCATCAACATTTAATAGAAAACAAACCAAACTGACACCTTTAAAACAATTTCACAGTGCAGAAATCTCACATCTTTGTAATTTTAAGGTTTGGAAAAACCTGAAACATGTAGAGTGGGCTGCTAGAGGGTTCTAACTTTAGAAAGAAATATAATGAAAATAATTGTATGATATGTGTATTTTAATTTTAAACAAAAACTCAAAAATAAAAAGGCTGGAGTGTAACTCAGTGGCACAGCACTTGTCTAGTGCACAGGAGCCTCTGAGTTTAATCCCTAGTACTGTAATAAAACAAAAAGATATAAAATAAAAGGGATGACAATTTATTTATTCACTCATTTGCTATATAAATTTATTACCTTATATATGCATAGTGGTAACAAAAAGCTAAAGAAGACACTGCCTGCACACGGGCAGTTTGTATCCTTTTCTTAAGAGAAAAAGAACCACTAAAATGGAGTTCCAAAACAAGTTTGTAGAAGACTTACAATAATTAATACATGGGCTTTTGCTGTCTTCATAGTAGTTATTCAGAGTATAAGATATAGGCATGATATCTTGTTTAAACAATATTAGCACTAACTTTTCTTTGTTGAAAGGATGATAATTCATTATTGAACAATTCATTCAAAAGTATTAGTGAAATTCCTTTCATACAATCAGGCCCTGTGAGAAAACAGGTACATATACACGGCAAGATGAAAACTGTCAAACAGTAAGTGTGAGTGTGTGGAAAATATTCACATACGTTAACATATTCTCCCAAGTGTGAGGCATGATAGTTCTACTCACCTTAAGAAGAGCATTATATTTCTAATTTAAATCTTTCCAGAAATATATCTGAGTACTGACTCTCAAATAAACAGAATGCCATAGCCTAAGACACCTGGGGAATAAGTCAGGAAAATCCCAGGCGCTCAGAGAGGGTATAGTTTGATGGTGCCAATTAAAACCAACTGTTTTCACTACTTATGAGAGACCACAGGGAACCTCTCCACGTGGGAGTTGATAGCTGTTCTATGTGAGTCACCCAGGGAGTGTCCAGGAAGAATTCCCCAGGGGAATGGAATGTTTCCAAATTAGGAAATTTTACACTAAAGGTTTTTTCACAATTTAACTGTTTTGTTTTTATATACTTTCCAAGAAAAATTCTGTTTTTGGCATTATGATTAGAATTATATCAACTTTATAGACTGATTGGGGAAAATTTCCATTTTATACCATTGATTCTCTCTGTTAATGAATAATATGAATCACTCATTCCTGTACATCTCTAGGTCCTTCTTCTCTTTTATGTTTCTCAATGAAGTTTCATTCATTTCTCCAGAAGAGTTTCTTCCCAGTTAACTTCGTGGTTCATTGTTAGTGTATACAGCATGTTTGTAAATTAGTACATTTTCTAATTGTGTTGGCTGATGTAAACAGTTGATTTTTGTGTATTTGAGCACATCCTAAGCGAAACTGCTAAATTCTCAATTTAATGCTATTAGTTTGTACGTAGATTCCTTGAGTTTTCTAAGTAGATAATTTTGTCTTTAAATAAGAAAAAAATTTTCCCCCTGCCCAATCTTTCAGTATTTGAGTACATATAACTTTAGTGGTTTTGCAAAACATTTTCCATAATTTTTTATCCCACTAAGCTCTCACATTGCTCTTTCTTGGTTTATACTGGGAAGTGTAGCATTACAGAAAGAAATTAGCAGCTATCATATTGATGTAAAATGAATGAAAAATTCACTTTTTTAATACTGCCAAGGAGAATCTAGTATCAATGAGGGAGTATTTACATCAGCTATGAAGTCTCCAAAGGTTTGGTGGCCTGTAGTATGCTTCATGGATTCAGAAATAGTAAAATATATGGAAAAATTGTGTATCTTAGGTCCTGCTTGCTCAGAAATGATAACCTCTATATTATAAGTTGATGTGAAATAAAATTCTAGCATTTAGTATGTGCCTTGGATGGGTAACGGAGAGTGGATGGCGGAGACAGTGATAGTCATGGAACTAGGAAAGATACGTTGTGAAGAGAAAGCTGCTGCTGTCTGAACGTGGCTTTTACGTAGCCCCGAAAAAGAATGTCTGAATCACCTCTGCAAGGTATTTTCAATTGGTAAAGAGGCCAATAAAGCCAACTTAAATTTTTATGTAAGCTGTCTCTTTCCAAACTCGGCCTTTATTGCAAACCTGAACCACTATAATAGGGCAGGAAGGATGCTACAGTTACTGGTCTGCAAGTGCCTGAAATGCTGATTAGAGACACATCAAACACAAAGCCGATACTTCACTCCACCCATGTTTACAGCAGCACAATTTGTAATAGCTAAAATGTGGAAGCAACCCAAGTGCCCATCCACAGAAGACTGGATTAAAAAATTGTGGCATTTTTATACAATGGAATATTATTCAGCTATAAAGAAAGACAATTTTGGGAACTTTGTAGGCAAGTGGACAAAACTGGAGTCCATACTCATAAGTGAAATAAATCA
>PVLD010013296.1:0-56618 GCA_004027595.1 Dinomys branickii | reverse complement strand
TAGGACAGCATCCAGGGCTAATTCCCTTCTGTGTTCTCTATAATTCTGTATTTCCTCAATTGTTTTTGTGTTAACAGAAGTGAAGATAACTTTATATTATACAGCATCCAGTGCAGATTCCTTACTATCTTCTCTATAATTTGGTATTTCCTTTAATGTTTTTGTGTTAACAAATATGAAGATAACATTGTGTAGTACATCCAGTGGTAATTCCCTACTGTATTCTGTATAATTTTGTATTTTCTGTATTGTTTATGGCTTATTCTGGTTCATGTGTCTCCATTCTTTTGTCTTTAAAATAAAATTTTAAAATAAATTTGTAAAGTGATTGGAGAATAGGTCAGTGGTAGAGAGTTTGCCTAGCATGTGCGAGGCCCTGGGATCTGTATCACACACACACACACACACACACACACACACACACACCATGTGCATGCACTTATGTCAACAAAAATTGAATTTCATAAACTCAAGTTGAAAGAAAGTTGAAAAAAAAAGAAAGAAAGTTGAGTTGAAGGAAAGTTGATGAATGAAAAAAGTCAGACACAACAGTACATGCTGAATGATTCCATGAATAGAAAGTTTAAAACTGGGAAAAACTGGTTTTGGAAAACCAGCATGCAATTCTTAAAAAATTTAGACATAAAACTGTCACGTTCTAGCAATTAATTCCATTTCCAGGTAGAGATGCACCTGGACTGGAATCAGGGTTACAAGGAGACACATGTGCACCCCTGTTCACAGCAGAGTGATTCACAACCACCGAAGAGAGAAGCTACTCAAGGTTTTATCACCATACGAATAGACAGACATAATGTGATCCATTTTCATCTTTAAAAAGGATGACCCTTGATGACATTATGCTCAGTGCTGTAAGCCAGGGACAGAAGGATACATACAGTATGATTCTACTTATATGAAGTCCCAGAGTAGCCAAAGTCTGAAACAGAAAGTAGACTGGGTGACAAGGGCTGAGAGCAGGGACAATGGGGAGTTGGCATTTAACAGCTACAGAGTAGGTTTGGAAAGATAAAAAAGTGCTGGGCATGGGAGGTGGTAATGGTCACACAATGATGCAAATGTATTTATACCACTAAACTGTACATTTAAAATTTGTTAAAATGAGCAAGTGTGTGTTGTGTCTATGACACCACAATGGAAGGTATAGCTCAATAGTAGAGTATTGGCCTAACATGTGCCAGGCCCTGGGTTCCATTTCCTGCACTGAAAAAAAAAATACCTTTTTTTAAAGGGAGGGTACTACAGGTCCTATGGAGGGTGCTACACTGTGATGAGGGGTGGGACTGGTGCCAGAGGAAGGACAGGAGGCGGGCCCCCTCCTGGGTTGTTTCTTGTTTACATGCTGGCTGCATGAATGCTTTCCATTTGTAAACTTTCATCAAGCTATACATTTAGGATTTGGGCATTTTTCTGGAATGTAAGTTATACTTTACGAGTTTGAAAAATGATATACACAAAATTTAAAACCTAATATACAAAAAAAAGTTCACAAGGCTGAAAGATAATCTTAAGTCTATAACAACAGACAACCTGTGTCCGCCTTTGCCTCTAGTAGCTTCTAGTGCTCCTAAGTTGATAAAGCAACTTTAAGTTTTGTTTTCGTAGCCATTTTTGCACAAGGACAAGTGCAACCACTCCCCCAAAGTCAGATCCCCTTTCAAAAACTTTCAGGTAGAAGTCGCCCCAGGGCTGCTCAGCACAATCAGGGCTTCTAGAGGCAGTTTGAGAAAAGAACAACTGTGTGTGTGGAGATCTCAGCGTGCAGCTTGGTAGGAATCAGGTAAATCACAGGTGCACGCTTACCCGAGCCAGCCAGCAGCTTATTCATTAATCAGGTGCTTACTGCCTGTTGCTCTGGTTCCCCTCTCAGCCTGGCAGACTGGTGGCTTTGGAAGGTTTCCCAGCTGGGGCCCACATCTCCCCTTTTCTACTGGTAGCCTGTGCTTTTCTCTGCAGGTTTCTGCTCCATAAGCCTGGTGCTGTCAGAGTCTATTCCCGACTGGATCTTCTATACAGGTTGGCATCTTGGGTTTTTTTCCACTTTCCCTGACTGCTCTTCATGTGACCCAGGTTATGAGCCAAACTGGTTTCTCCACCAGAGGTCCCAGGGCTCCTTGCTCTCTGCCTCCTCATCTTCCAAAGATTTCCTTTCTATTTTGATCCTGTATTCCTTCCCTCACCTGACCACAAGCTCCAAACCAATGCAGAGCTCACAGAAGTCAGTTCTGTTTCATTACCATCCCATTCTATTCATCCAGCCTTTAAAACAGTGTAGTGCTGGAAGGCTAGCGTCCAGTGACAGAGTGCTTGCCTAGCATGCAGGCCACTGGGTCCCTCCCCCAGCTTGGCACACACGCATACAATGTGTATGTATATGTACATGTATACATAACCACACTGACTTCTTACAATATACTGAGCGCTATATCCACACCATCCAGTGCTCACATCCTCGTTTTGCCAGGGAGGAAACTGACGCTCACAATAGTAACTTGCCCAGGAGCCCATAAAAGTAGCAGAGTCCAGATGTAAGGCTTCCCGGGGCTTAGGGAGGTACCTATCATACCAGGTGGGTGGGGAGCCCTGCGGACATTCTGCTGGGATGAGGCCCCCTGCTGAGTGACACTTTCTCAGGGTGCTGTAGCAATGGGATCTCTCTGGCATCCTCTAATCACAGTTGGGAGAACCTTAGCATGTAATCATGAGATGTGAGGGATGAAAGCTCAGGGCTGTGCATGTGGGTCAGGGATGGAACACTTGCCTAGCATGCGTGAGGCCCTGGGTTCAACCCCAGCAATGCAAAAACAACAATAAAAGTAAAAGCGTCTCTGGACTCCCTTTGGTTACAACCTTTTGTTTTAAACATCACATACAAGGCCAGGGCCCGCTTTTATTTATTTACCCAAATAAAATCAGGGAGCAGATGTGTGCAGCTCGACACGCCCCAGCTTTGGGGAACATTTGTATTTCCAGGGCTGGAACTGCTTTGTGTGAAATGCCAGGGTGGAGGAGAGGGGCTCCAGGCAGAACGAGATGGAAGAACACGTCCCAAAAGGACACCAGGCCATCTTTCAGCTGGGGGACAAAGGGCAGTCACAAAATTCCCAAACATTAAGGTAGACAATGTATGTATTATTTCAGACCCAGGGCTGTCCACTTGAGAAAGCCAGGACTAAAAAGCCTGCTTCCCGTGGACCCATTGCACAGCTCAGGAGCAGGACCCAGGTCCCTGGGAAGCATGGACTTGCATGCACAAGGGCTCCTGTTACTGTTTGTGACAGAGTCTCAATGTGTAGTTCAGACTGACCGCGATTTCACAGCAATACCCCTGCCTCAGCCTCCTCAGTGCTGGCACTACAGGTATGCACTACAAAGCCTGGCTCCTGTTACTTTAGAAAGCTGCTCTATATACTACTCTAAATAATCAGCCTCATGCATCCAAAGACAATTTCAGGCCAAATATGTCAGAAAAGAAACTTTTATTTTTTAGTCTTTTTGAGACAGAGTCTCACTATGCAGTTCAGATTGACCTCGAGCTCACTTTATAGCCCAGAGTAGTTATAAACTCACAATGATCCTCCTGCCTCAGCCTCCCCAAGTGCTGGGATTACAGGCATGTGCCACCATGTCCAGCTAGAAAAGAAATTTTTATTTAATTTTTTTTTTCACAATTTGTTCAGGTGAATCCAAAGCGGGGGGGGGGGGCACTGCACTCATTAATGTTGAGTAGGGCAAGGAGTAAGAGAAATGCTCATTTCGCAACGATAGATTTTTGCAACTGAAGATCCAAATAACACTTATAAATGGAGTGGGGTATCTTCTTTTCCACTTGTACAAGGAAGAAAAGGGTTTGCTTAACCCTCCAGTGCACATGAGGCTCATTCAGACTTTTCCACTTCCAGTGGGTCTGGCCCTCCACCGGGAGGAGCGCTTCTCCCTCCGGAATCACCTGTCTGACCTCTATGACCACTGAGCCCGCACCGCAGAGAAACTGAAGAAGGTCCACTGTGCACCGTTGCTCTAAGTCCACTCCTCAGAGGCCTCGCTAACTGCTGGGCTGTTTCCTGCCCAGCCACAAAGCAGATCTGGGCTTGAGAGAGGAACCCACTGCCTCTTCTGCCTCTTTTCATCACCTGGGACCCAAGCTTCCCAGCTACCCAAACAGAAGCGCGTGCCAAGCCTTGGCCCATACCTGTGAACTTTGCTCCTCGATGGAGCGCTAGATTCCCCTCTAAGCAGAACTGGACCGTGTCCAGGCGCTTTCTGCAGGTTCCTCAAACATTAACCCGGCAGATGTTTTTGCAAGAGGTTCATGTTTGGCTTTCGAGTTCGTTCTCCAGACTCGAAGGGGGAAGTCTGAAGATGGACCCTCCGAGTCCACGCCACCCCCACAGTCCTACATCCCTCCTCCCCGGGAGGCAGGGAAAGGGATCCCCTTGTGCTCAAGTGCTGACCGCCACTCGCCTCTGCAAAGAAAGCCGCGAGCCCTGCCTTCTTGAACTTTGAGAGGCCCACGAACCCTCCTCCTGGTGGAGTTTTGGAAGGGTTTTTTCCTTCCACGTAGCCTCACCAGAACTGCCTGGCTTGGGATATCTTTTCTCTACAAGAAGAAACAACTGCTTCTTTGAGCAGCTGTAGGGAAGGGCTCGCTAACCCAGGAGGAAGGAAACCGGCCACCGCAGACCCTCCCTGCAGGGAGACCAGCGCGTGCTCCAGGCGCTCGAGGGAACTGGCGAGACGTCGCCGTTAGAGGGCAGCACGCGCCTGTCTCACGGAGAGCGGGCTCCCAGACACCCCTTCAATTACAGAGTGTCTCTAACTGCAAAGGCACTAGGGCTCCAGCGACCGCAGAAAAACCAGCTGGAGAGACGCAGGGAGGTGGAGAGGAGGCATGTCCCCAGTGGAAACGCTGCTCCCAGGAAGGCTAGGCTGGCAGCCCTCGCCTCCTCGTCCCGAGAACCCTCACCCTGACCGGGGACCCCGTAGAGCGCAGAGCAGGGACCCAGAGAGCGTGGCGGGGAGCCCGGGCTCTTTGCCCTGGGCGCACTGCGCTCCTGGCCTCCTGGAACGCAGGGACAAAGGCACGCGCTGGTGCTGCCCGCCGCTGGGGGCACGCCGGGCTTTACAAGGAAGGACGAAATCCGATCCTGGCAATCGAGATAGAGCGTCGGTGCCCGCCTCTGAGGTGACCCAGTTCTGAGACCAACGCTTGGCTCAGGACGCTCTTGTAGGTAAGAACCAGGCTTCCTCCCTGCCTAGGCAGCCGCATGCTATCAGGACTCTGGGGAGAATGGGATGGGCCTTCGCCGGCCCTCTGACCCAGACACCTTTGTGTTCCTCCCGAAAGAGAGGGCTCAGGGCGCAGAACGGGCCTGGAGCTCTGGACGGGCCCTCCTCGGGGCGGGCCACCCAGGCAGGGAGCGGGGCCTGTGCAGTAACCTCCGTTCACGTCTCTGGAGCTCCTCCACAGCCTTGGTTCGCGGCCCCATCTGATGGGAGAACCCTCTTGTGGCAGGCTCTGCCCTTCCCCCAAAGGTCGCACAGATGAAAATGCCAACCTGAAGGTGACAGGTGTCCGAACCACAGCCCTGGGGTCTGGGTGTGAACTCTCAAGCCCAGGGTCAGAGCAGGGTGGGTTCTCAGCTTCCTCCACCCCTCTCCCCTCTGCTCTTGAGTGGAGGTTCCTCCACCCACCCGCCCTGACCCATACAGGACAGGTGAGGTTCAGACGCCCTTAGTCCCCGCACAAAGCTGTCATTCAGTCTGTCGCCACGCTTGACCTTTCTTTAGGAGGTCATTATTGTTTGTTGAGCATCAGTCACAAATACTTCATTTTCAACCGCTCTCCCTTTCCCCCAGGGCGCTCCTCATCTTCTGAATGCTCCCAATTCTGTGCCTTTGCTTCTCAGGAGACCCTGGGAGTCTTCTTCCCTCCACATTCAGTTCAGTGGCTTCAGTTGAAAAGGAACAAGGCAGCTTTAAACTGCAAGCAAGCTAATTGTACACATGGCTGTCAGGATCTAGGAGAGAGGGGCTTGGAGGGACTGGAGAATGTCACCCCTGGGGGCGGGTTCTACTTTCCAACTGCCTGCTAAGGTGTGCAGACTAAACTTCCCCAGGACAGCCGTTGAAAAACCGGAGGAAATATATAAATGGATCCAAATTTTTCCATCTTAAGTATTAAGTATTGAGCAGTTACATTGGCTGCTGACATGGAAATTCATGCAGGTGGAATCATCCCAATCACCTTGGCATTTGAAACAAACTGACTGTTTACTGGGATTCAAAACTCAAGTTGACACTTGCAGGTTACACAAAATTCTCCCTATGAATTACAAATAAAATAATTAAGCTGGTCAAAAATTACGTTGTATGAATATTTGTAGGGTTGTTTTTTTTTTTTTTGTAGATTAACTCCATGTCAATAGAGAAAACAGCTCTGTTATTTTCCTCTGGGATTCCTCTTTTCTGTCTTATTGTTGTATGATTCCAATACAGCAACTGCAGACATCATCTGCCTCTGTCCTGGGCCAGAAAAGAAGAAGCCACTCAACTGCACTCCATCCCTCAATGTTCATGTTAAACATGCAGTACATGGCCTCTTGACCCATCAGGTCTTTCATCCCATTCACCCAAGAGGACTTATTCTTCACTGCTGGTATTGTGGACACATTCTGCACCTCCTTGAGCCCATTTCCTTACCTCTAAAAGGACAGAAGTATCAGAGTACCTACTTCCTAGTGTTACTGTAGGGATTAAATGTAACAATTCAGACAAGGCAGGAGTACCATATCCCCAGCCATTAGTAAGTGTCCAGTTAGTGTTAGTTGTTACCATTGTTTGCTACTAGTGTGGACCCAAAGAGGTTATGATAGGTATCTTGTTCAACCATATATATATATATCCACCACTCAAATATCTTTTCAAACATTCGACCAAGCATTCAAACTCTTCCAACAAAAGGACAATGATTCCCCATGAAGCAGCCCCGTCCATTTTCAGGCAGCTGTTCCTGCAGCAAAGTGCATCCTTGTGTTGAAATGAATTCCAGCTCCAGGGAACTTGGTCCTCTTCCTTGGAGCCAGGGTTCTGACTTCATCAAAATTTGAGTATAGTTATCACATCCTTTTTTGCATCTCACTGACCATCCCTACCTCTGCCCCACTGTGCTGGTTGCCCTTGACACATGACAGATGTGGATGGTGGCTGTTTCCCTGGCAGCTGTGGTGCCTACTCAGCCCAACTCATTCCAGACCTTGTGTTTCTCCAGTGAGCCCAACCTCAAACAAGCTGGGTATCAGGGGTGTCAAAACAGCTGGTGGCTCCTTTATATTCTTTTAGCTAAAACCCTTTTGAGGCTTTCTCTTTGCAGCTCCAAGGGCCCCTCCTGGACTTGTGCAATTCGTTTTTTCCACCCAAGTGAAGAAAGTGACATTATTTCCTGATTAAACTCAGCCCATTTCTTTGTCTTCCAAGATGTTTTTGGATCTTGCTTCTGGCACTCTAAATGTGTGTTAGTGTCTCAGAGTTGAGTAACCAACAGATTTGGTAAAGGGTGACCTTTATGACTTCGTGTGGATGACATATGATGAAAATGTTAGACCAGACATGACCAGGAAACCCTCCCTCCTGGGGAGCCCAGCTCTGATAGTCAGGCCTCTCCTCATCAGCTTCCTCTCCAGGCGGCCTCACCTCCCTGCCCACAACCTCTGAATAATCTTCCGCCTGGTCTAGGCCTTGCAGTCAGTGACCAAGAGGAAGTGCAAACCTTTGAGGAAGCAGAGGAAAGTATGTACTCCTGGGAGTGTGGGCTGGAACAGAGCGGGTAGAGGGGCCAAAACCAAAATTTAAAAAGTGAGCAAAGGAGGAACCACAGGCAGGAAGACACAAAGCATAAGTAATTGAATAAGTTAAAAAGAGAGGCGAGAGAAAATGTTAGAGGAAGTAGATAAGGATTATTATAAGAATTTTTTTTTTAATGGACAGCCAGAAAAAAAAATATACGAAGGTGGGCGAGATGAAAATAAAAGGCAGGGGCTGGGGATGTGGCTCAGTGCTAGAGATCTTGCCTTGCACGTGCAAACCCCTGGGTTCAACCCCCAGCACCACAAAAATAAAGAAGGAAAGAAAACAAAAAGCAGAACAGGGTGC
This sequence comes from Dinomys branickii, assembly GCA_004027595.1. NCBI lineage: Eukaryota > Metazoa > Chordata > Mammalia > Rodentia > Dinomyidae > Dinomys > Dinomys branickii. Next base: position 48,446 of record PVLD010013296.1, on the reverse strand, counting down.
CATGGCAACAGGGGACAGCAAAGGACCATCAGATTGAGAAGGCCCCCAGGCCACCCCTATGGCCCAGCTGTTGTCAGTTCTTAGGTTTCAGGTGTGTCACCAGACCAAATGACAGTGACCTCACCCAGACAGAGGGAAGGGCTTCCCAACCCAGATAAATTTTGATTCTAAAAATGTTCAATCACAAAAGGATGTTTTCACTTCCTGAAAACCCTTAGGCCCAGGAAATATATACACCAGAGTTTGCTGAATACACCTGCCTTCCATGGGCTGGGGGCGCGGGGAGGAAAGGAGAGGGGAAGGAGAGAGAGAGTATCTAAAATAAACCTTGAAAACAAACCATGATCCTACTACATTTTGGAGCTCCAGGCTTTGACTCAGCAGAAAGCTATCATTTCTTCTGGTCAGAACTCTCCTAACATTTGGGGAATGCAAAGATGTTCAGGGATTGGACAGAAGGCTCCTAGAAGCATAGCTCTGTGTGTTCTGTGATCCAGTTGCTGTGGTTGGAATATGTGCCCCAAAAGTCTATGTTCAGAGGTATTTGGAGACAGGGTCTTTGGTAAGTAGTCAGGATTAGGAAAGATTGTGAAGGTGGGGCCCAGCAACATTAATAGCTTTATCATTAGAGAAATACAGACCCTGGCTAGCGTATGTGCTCTGCCTGACCATGCAAGGCCCTCTGCCCTGCTACGCTGCAGGAGGATGGTTACCAGCTTGATATTGTACTTCTCAGCCTTCAAAGTGGCGAGCTACATCCATCTCTAGTCTTTACCAGTCACCTAGCCTGTGTATTAGCGAGTAAAACTCAACTGAGACAGACACCAATCCTGATCTTAGGAGGAAGCCGTAGCGAAGTTCTCCATCTCTGAAGATAGTAATTCAGTCCTGGACTTCTTACTATGTAGTATTTTTTAAAAAGCACTTACAGTGTGATCCACTTTGGCTGAATTTATTTCATCAAATACCCTGACTGATACACCAAGACTATCATCATAAAATGTCACAACACAAGGACAAATTGAGAAACATGGACTTCCAAAGAAGAGAGAGACTAAGTCCCCTACCGAAGAACAAGAATGAACCTGAAATTGACTTCAGGGACAACATTGGATGCTAGAAGAAAATAATCAGTGCCTTCAAAGTTTTAAATAAATCAAGTAAGGGGCTGGGGGTACAGCTCAGTGGTGGAGCAGTTGCCGAGCACACACAGAGTCATGGATTCAAGCCCTAGCACTGCTGAGTAAATACATAAATAAATAACCTTAAATTATACCCTCAACCAAACTACTGATCAAGAGTGAAGGCAGGTAAAAAACATTTTTAGCTGTGCAAGGATTATGAAAATATCTCCCCTGTACCCTTTCCTAGGAGCTAATAGTTGATGGGTTGAAAAGAGAAGAAAAAGAAGCACGTAGCAATGGGGAACCAAAGAGTCAAGTCAACAAGGCGGGAAAGATGGTGATAGCTGTGTGCCGGGCCTGACAAGAGCTAGAATACCCATGAGGCGGGAGGAGCCTGGGAAGTAACTAGACTTGAGGGTACAGCAATTAGAGTAGAGGGTACAGCAAATCTTGTGACAAAGTGAGAATCAAAAGAAAAATTCAGCCTCTGCTTGAAAAGCTAAAGCAGAAGGCTGGGCAGTGTGGCAAGACTCTTTCTCTTTAAAAAAAAAAAAAGGGGGGATTGAAGGTACAGCTCCATGGCACAGCACTCGTCTCGCATGTGCAAGACCATGGGTTCAGTCCTGGTATGGGAGAGACATACGGAACAGAATAAAAGCCCTGCAGATCAATGGGACTATTAGAGAGCCAAGAAATAGACTCACACAATTATAATCAGCTAGTCTTTGACAAAGGAAAAAGAAGAGTCTTTTTTTTTTTTTTTTTTTTTGAGACAAGGTCTCACTATGTAGCCCAAGGTGGCCTTGAACTTGCAACCCTCCCACTCAGCTTCCCAAGTAGCCAGCATTATAGGCATTGGCCACCATGCCCAGCAAGGATAGTCTTTCAACAAGCAGTGCTAGAACAATTAGACATCTAAATTTTTTCAAAATATCAACCTAGACACAGACCTTACACCCTTCACAAAATCTAACTCAAAATGAGTCACTTAAAACTATAAAACTCTGAAAAGGTAACTTAAGAAAACATCTAGATCAGTGGTGACAAACCTATGGCACACATGTTACGATGTTTTTCTAAGACAAAAGATGTTACTATAGAATTGTTTTTTCTAAACTAAAACCTCAGTATTCGGGCTTAACTGCAGTGTTGGCACTCTGATAAATATGTGTGTTTGGGTTGTAGTTTAGCACTAGGTCTCTGAAAGTTGCGCCATCATCAGCCTAGATGATCTTAGGTACGGTGATGACTTTTTAGACATGACACCAAAGCCACTATGAAGAAGTAACTGGTAAGATGATATCATAAATTAAGACTTTCTCTGCCAAAGACGTTATCACAAGAAGGAGAAGCCAAGCTACAGACTGGGAGAAAATATTTGCAAAAGTCATATCTGATAAAGGACAGCTACCTGAAATATACAAAGAAATCTTTAAATTAAAGAGTGAGAAAACAAACAAAAAATCCCCGATTAAACATGGGCAAAACTCAGAACAGACACCTCACCAAAGAAGATATCCAGTGAGATAGATGCATGCATCTAAGAAGACGCCTGTACCATTTGTCATTAGGGAATTGGAAATGAAAAGATGTGACCAGTGTCCATCTACTAGAATGACTCAAAAAAACAAACAAAAAAACAACATAGAATGACTCAAATGCGAAACCATGACAACACCAGATGCCAGGAGGATGTGGGGCCACAGGGACACTCACTCCTTGTTGATGGGAACTCAAAGACTAGCTGATATGGATCTCTTCACAGACAGTGTGGCAACTTCTTACAAACTAAACATAGTTTTACCATATGACCCAGCAGTCATTCTCCTTGGCATTTATTCAAATGGATTAAAATATATGGCCACACAAAACCCTGTACACAAATATTTATAGAGCTTTTATCCATAATTGCCAAACTTCTAAGCTATGAAGTTGTCTTTTGGTAGGTGGGTGGATAAATAAACGGTTGTTGGGATATTACTCAGTGTGAAAAAGATAGGGGCCCTCAAGCTCATGCGGGAACCTGAAATGCGTACGGCTGAGTCAAAGAAGACAGTGTGTAAGGGCTCTACCCTGTGTGATTCCACTGAAGCTAGGGGGACAGGAAAAGATCAGTGGTTGCCAGGGGTTACAGGAGGGAAGGATGACTAGGTGGGGTAGTGACACCTCTTCTGTTTCGTACTATAATGGTGGACACATGATCACCGTCCCCTTGCACAACCCCTACAGTGTGCAACACCAAGAGTGAACTCTAATATAAACTCTTGACTTTGGGAGACTGTGATGCATCAGTGTAGGTTCACTGGTTGTAGCAAATGGAGGGGTCTGATGCAGGATGCTGATCGCGAGAGAGACTGGGGGTACACAGGAGCAGTCTGTGTTTGGTGTTCTGTTTTGGTGTGACCCTGAAAGGGCTCTAAAAATAAAGGCTATTGAGAAAAACCGCACTCCGGCAGTCTGATCTATTGCCATAGCTCTGTTCCTCCCCTTCCCAGTGCTGCCCGGTGCTGCCCACGTCCTCTCCTGGCTCTCAGCGTGTAGCTTACCACAGACCCTTCTCTCGGGATAAAAACAGGGAGAAACACATACACCCTCCCCTCAGGATCCTGGGAGTGGGTGGGAGAGCGAGAAGCAAATGCATTGCTGCCGCCCACGCCGCTCCCTTGGCTCCTTTGACCCCTGTCTCATGTTTCCTCTATCTCGATCTTGGTTCCCTCCCCTGATTACCACCCATGCCCTGCCTTCCACCATCCTGTTCCAGGCCATCGGTAGCAGGGCCCTAGGAGCGCCATTGCGGCAGCCAAGCTCATGGTGATAGGCAATCTCCTTCCAGCTGCTGCTCAGTCCTCACAACGGCTCAACCTCGTGTTTCCTCATCAAGTCCTGTCACATCTCTGTGCTCCCGCACAACAGGTGGCCTTGCTTCTCTCTAAGCAGGGAAAGCAGAGCTGGTCAGGGTGAGCCTGAATGCCCTGACTCACATTCACCCTAACCTTGCCTCCTCTCCCCTGGTCCTTTGTGCTGACCCCACTGTGTCCTCCTTCTGCTAGCGTCTCCTCCCTGTTTTCTCATCCACCTCTCCGTGTACCCTTCAACTCATTACCGTGATTCTCCCCATTTAAAACCAAAATGGTTATAAAGACAATAAAAATACAGTTGTATCACTTCTCAATAGAACTATGTTCCAAGACCCCCAGGGAATGTCAGAAACTGTAGTATTAAATCCTACACACACTATATTCCTATGCACACACACACACACACACACCTGTGATAGTTTCATTTATTAATTAGGTACAGGAAGAGATTAACAACTAAAAATAAAACAGAACTATTACAACATATTGTAATAAAAATGCCAGTATCACCGCTCTTGCACTTTGGGGCTATTGTTTAGTAAAACAAAGCTTATTTGAACACAGTACTGTAATATTTCAATAGTCAATCTGATAACTAAGCTATCTACTAAGTGATTGCTATGCAGGTAGCATATACAGTGTGGATACACTGGACAAGGGGATCAGTTGTGTCCCAGGTGGGATGGCATTAAACTACCTAAGATTTCATTATGCTATGCAGAGTGAGGTACAATTTAAGACTTGTGAATTGGTTACTTCTGGAATTTTCTATTTAGTATGTTTGGGCCACAGTTGAACCCTGGTAAATGAAATGGAAAGAAGCAAAACCCTGAAATAAGAAGGACATACCGTGTCTCCCACCAATAACAGAGTTGCCCCAAACAGCCTCAGGGACAGGGCTGTGACGGTTTCACTGGGCCTTGGAGAGCAAGCTTGAGCCATAAAGGTGTGGACAGAGCAGTCACACAACGGACACAGCTGGTTTTGAAAAATAAGCTGCTTTCCCTCTGTTACTCTCTCTACCTTTCTCTGGCACTCATAACCTGCTTCCACATGTGTGTCCTCTTTGAAATAAGTCCCATTAAACCTCCACCTAAATCTCTAAGCAAAACAGCACACAAAAGCAAACAGATCGGATCCCAACCTCAACCTCACATACATGCTCTGTCCTCTGCCCTCTGGCTCTGTCTGCCAGATTCCCTCCGAATAGTCCATTGTAGCTGTGTCCAGATGTCCACCCCCCAAAGCTTCGTGCAGTCATAGGTGGAACTTTTTCAGAGGTGGCTGGATCTAGAGGATGTGATACTGGGATTGGTTCATGGTACAACGCTAGGAACAAGGACTCTAGGAGTAAGGGTTTGAATGCTACCCACCCTAACTAGCCTGGGTAAGATATAAGGGATAGAAAGAGTGCTGGTTGTCTCTTGATTGCTTTGCTACCTTCTGCCCACCATGAACTGTTTCCCTGCTGTGATGTCTGTCTGCCATCCACCCTGCCTTGGAGCCAGCAGACTATGTACTGAAACCTCTGCAAACTGTGAACTAAATAAACATTCTTTCCCTTTACCTTTGGGTGTTGGGTATTTTGTCTCAGCAATGAGAGAAAAGTAACTAAGACATAGCTTCACCCAGTATCTCTGTGGCCCATTTTCTAGCCTCTGGATGTGTCATTTCCCCACTGACCAACTGCTGTTAAAGTCACCTGGTATGACCAACTGCTGTTAACATCACCTGGTTCTGCTCACTTTCATTCTCCTATGGGTGACCTGCTTGACTCACCACTCTTCATTCCAGAACTGAACTAAACTGAACTTCTCCCCCTACTTTCACCCTGCCCTGCCCTCTCCAACAACCTGCCCGTCTCAACTCTCCAGAAGCTGGTTTCCTGTGGCTGCCCTACCTTCGAGCGCTTCCCCAGGGCCTCACACTGGTTTCCAGTCTCACCACACACCCTTACTCTGGGTGATCTGATAGTCATACGCTGCACACATCAATCACCAGTACCAGTGCTCCCTGAATGGGACAGTGTCAGATACCCAATCTAGGGAGTGATTTAAACCTTGACAAAAGCCGAGTACTCTAGGGAATAAGGAGGCCTGCAAATACCCCTGCCCCATGCCATGGGTTCCATTTGTTTCTTTCAGGGACTTCAAGAGCTCCAAGGATTCAGCAGAAGATGGAGGCTCACAGGTGTGGTGAAAAAGGGCCCATCCCAGGATTAGATGAGTAAGGACAGGGCTGCCCACGAGACCACGATAACACCCAGCGTGATACTCAGCTGTCCCGGAGCATCTGGGCTGGCTTCAGTCACACAAGTGCAGTGTTTAGCTGTATAATATGAGCTCACATCTGTTTTCAGGCTTCCTTGGAGGAGGGAGGAGGCTGTTGAGTCATTTCATATGAAGAACCCACTGAACTGAACATTTGCTACTATTTAATTAGAACAAATACAAAACATAGTTGCTCTGTAAAATGGAAATTGCATGAAACGCAATAAGCGTGAACAGAATTAAGAGGCCAGGACCTGTGTTCTTGTCAACAGGCAGCACAGCCAAGTGACATCCTGACCAGTCTCGCAGTGAGCAGTGATGCCGCGGCCATCAGCGGGTCAGACACACACCTAGAAGTACCGGGTGAAGTCAGCTGTCGGGACATAGCCACTGGGATGGACTAGAAACCAGTGTCACACTTTAAGCCACATAGGTGCAACAAAAAAGCAAGTCGTAGATATTGAGTGACTAATAACCAAATAATAAGGTTATACCCACTGTAAAAATGTCAACAAGCTGAGAGAATGTTAAGAGAGTGGAAAATTTGAGCCAGATGATGCAAAAAGAAAGAAATGGAGAACTTGGGAGGAATTCTGCCAGTCTAGGGTCAAGATGGTGAGGCGCTGTGGTATCCCGTGTAACAGGAGCAGTGCCACCCCTGCGCTCAGCTATGAAGATTAAAGACAGCTGGCATCCATGACAGAGCAAGAGGCAACAGCCTGTGAACATGAGTGGCCACAAGTTCAGGTGTTGTGACGCTCGTCATGTCCACACAGAGGCAGGAGGTGACCGTAGTAGTAGGGTCAATAGCAATAGCAGCCATGGCCTGGCAAGAAGCTCTGTTCCTATTTATTTATCCATGACACAATTTCTTTTTAAACATCGTCTATGATTTGATTCGTAAATTTACATCCCAGCTCTGACCTCTCCTCCTATCTCCAAAGTGATATACCCAATTGTCTGAAACACCCACATAGGTATCAATAAGGGTTTCTAACTCAACACAACCAAAAAGAAACTCTTAATCTTCCCAACAAACTTGATCCTCTTTCAGTTGACCTGGCTGCTGTCACCAGAGCCCCCACTAGTTCTCCCACTGCCTCCTGCCCTGACCTCTGAGCCTGTTCACCCTTCTCTGCTCCCAGCATCCACCTCGTCCAAGCCACCATCATACTCTTGGACATCTGTCATGGCCTCTGAAGTTGTCTCCTTTCTTCCATTCTTACCCATAACCTCATAATCTGTTCTTTCCATGGCTGGCAAAATAATGAGTCTGGGTGTGTGTGTATGTGTGTCTCTGTGTGTGTGTCTGTGTGTATCTGTATGTCTGTGTAAGAGCATGTGTGCATATGTGCACCTGTGGTACTGAGGACTGAACACAGGCCCTTCACACGTGAGTTACATCTCCAGCCCTTTGTGCCTTTTACTTTGAAACAGGGTCTCACTAAGTACCATCCCTTCATTATTTTTTATTTTGAAATAGGCTGGGCTTGAACTTTCGGCTTTCCTGCCTCAGCTTCCCAGAGTGCTGGGATTGCAGATACAGGCCTCAACATGCCCAGCTCAAAATAACCTTTGGAAAGCCTAAGTCTGATGGCTTCCAGTGGCACCAGGATAAATTCCGGCCTCCATGGGTTCTTGAGGTCTAGCCTCAGCCAACTTCTCATTCTCCTTTCAGCACTTGAACCTGCAGAGAAAATGGCATATGTAGGGTCCATTCCAAGGAGCACTCTTCCATCTGCCAATACTTTGCAGAAAGAAATCAAGTTCTCTTTCCAGCTAAAATGTAAGAGCTTGGCTTATCTCCTAAGAAGCCCAACGTCCGAGCCAAACTTGTAAAATCACTTGCCCACTTTAAAGTTCTTGAAAAGCAATCTGGACTCCCAGCCAGACTCCCTGCCCACACGTCCCCACCCGTGTCCCTCCAGCTCCCGCCTCCTCTGTCCACACCGCAGCTGGGCCTGCCCCTTCGGAAGCCGAGCTCTTGAGGGCAGTGGATTTACGGTGCAAGGTTACTTGGCATGTAAATCTGGGCCTCGGGAATCAAGGACTGTGACATTTTTACAGCCTCCTCCCTCCATCCCTGCGTGGATACGAAGCAACTGGAGGGAAGAACATCTGGTTTCACTTTTTTTATTCACTGCCATGGCTCCCATCTGACAAAGCCTGTGATCCTGCCAGAGTTCTGGTCCCTGGCTGAATGAATGAGCAAGGAGAAGCAGGCTGGACTAGAGGTCTTGGGTTTCCTGTCTCCTTGCCACGTGAGGAAGCCACAGGGAATGAAAGGGCTCTGCTATCGTTTGATATGGAGCATTTTCTTGAGGCCAAGCCTGGGTGTTCACCTCAGGGTCTGTCCCTCAGCAGGCACTGAGGCTACTGGACTCATGTGCAAAGGATGATGGGACTTGTAGTCCCTGGGCAAGATGGCCAACAAGAGCAGAGGATGGGACACCTGGGTGTTCTGGTGTCTGGACAGCACTCATGACAGTCAAGAGCATCAGATCCCATCAGAAAAGTGAACATGAATACTCCCACCCCTGCTACTCTAGACAAAGACAAGAAGCAGCCCCAGTCACATGTCTTTCAGGTCTGGCACACTTCATGGCAAAGGTTTTCTTTTCGTCTGAGCAAGAATGACATGCCGGAGCCAGTTTAGAAAACCATGTCCCTCCTTGATTCCCCACCAGTAGCCAGCAGGAATGATGGGACAATCAGAAACAGACTGCCCAGCAGAGTGGTCCCAGTAGTGACCAAAGCCTTGGCCCTCCCTGTCCCTCATCAATGCCTGCCCAAAGCTCTGTTCAGACCCCCTGAGCGGAAGGTGACCCTTCAGCATCTGCCCCCCCAAACTATGCAGTGGCTTAAAAGTGCCCAGAAAGAAAGAAGGCAAAGCAAAGTCTACACAGCTCTGCATGGTGGCCACGAGGGTACAGCCCCACAGCCAGATCTACTCACACCGAGGACTCTACACTGCTCTCTTGCCAGAACTCACAACACAGGCTCTGAGCCTTTCCCCATCAAAACCCTTCAGAAGGCCTCAGAGCTGATTCAGTAAGCACCTATCAGGTGCCATGGTGTAATCCCAGCACCAAGGGAGGGTGAAGCAGGAGGATGGGAAAGCTCAAGTCCTACCTGGGCAATTTAGTGAGACCCCAGCAAAATAGAAAATAAAATAAGCGAAACAGACTGGGGATATAGCTTAGTGGAAGAGTGCCCATAGGCTTGATCCTAAATAAATGAACTAGTAGTTTAAATGAGCTCTTCTCTACAAATTTGGTTTTATAACCCTATCTCACCACCATCCCACCCACTAGAGTGTTACTTGCTAATGTCAGTAATGACCTTTCATTAAGCACTTACTAAATGCCATGAGCTATATAAAACATATGTACCCACTACTCATTCAATCCTACACTGATCCACACGGTAGGGGCTATTGTGCCCAGTTTCTGGATGGTGAAACAAGCACAGAAGCAAAGGGCTTTGCACTGCTATCTGTCATCAAATCTGTAACTAAGCAGGTGGCTCTGCTGGAGGCAGCCACATAGCCATGTGGCCAGGCAGACAGTTAAATACATGACCATCCACCCGAAAAGACCCTCAACATTGATCAGCAGAGTTAGTAAGTGGAGTCCTGGGGCTACTGTCAGCCACTCCCTGTACCAGTGTTATCTCGTTTGCAGCCATAGATATCATGCTTACAAACCCCAGTCACGGGGCTGGGGATATAGCTCAGTGGAATAAGCACTTGCCTAGCAAGCGCAGGGTCCTGAGTTCGATCCCCAGTACTGCAAAAAAAAAAAAACCAAAAACAACAACAACAACAAAAAAAAACCCCTGTCACACAGGCACACCTGCCTATGTGAAAGGCCCATTTCGCTGTACAGAGACGTCTCTCGGTTCGTGCAAGTTGGCTGTACTCGTCCTCCTGCAGACAGCACCTCTCCAGGTTGCCCTCAGCTCAGACTGATTACAAATGGTTTGCAAACCCCACCGATTCTAGCACTTTCATGGCTCTCAAGTCTGTGCCTGTTCTCACTGCTTTTGAGTCAGTTTGGAAGCCCTTTCCTTCCTCACCTGTATCATAACTTCATCATTTAAAACTTGCACAAAATCTCTCAACTACATCCACCAGCACTTTGACCTGCCTTCCTGCAAATCATGGCATCAAATTCCTTTACCTTGAACAGGACCTGGACTTAAGGGCTCTTCTGTCCCCCGCAGATGCAGCTGAAGTGACTATACAGGACTCCTGAGGTCAGGTCATTGTCACTCTCCCCTCTTCTCAGGGATGATTCATCCTGGGGACAGCCAGTTGCCATGTTGTGAAGACCCTGGAGCAGCTAGAATGAAATGTAGTGAGTTTGTCCATGAGTGAGGACAAAGCAGATCAGCAGAACCAAGACACTGGTGTGAAGAAAGGTCTCTCACCTGCACCGTGGGGAAAACACTCACTAAAGTGTCTCTCTTGCCAGAGAAGAGCAGAGCTCCCATGAAGGGGATGGTCATGGACTCATATGGGAAAGACCATTGTCACAGCAGAGGGGGCCCGTTCCTGAGCAAGCTCAGGCCAGGGTCCTACATCAAGTGCTCCAAAACTGGTGGAAAGATGGTTCAAAACATTGAAAAAATTGTTGGGTAGGAATACTTCTGGGTGGAGAATTTGGTATTATAATGGGTAAAGTTGTCTTCAGGTCCCATAAAAAGGGTGTGTCAGAGTGACTTGATATTTGGCAGGTTCCTTCTGTGTTTCTCTGGAAAGCCTTCTCTCAAACAAACATCAACAAATAAGCACTTTGATAAAACGTTAACAGTCATTTAAAGACACAGCACTTTTGGTGGTGGAGGCAGGAGAATCCCAAGTTCAAGTCCCAATTACACAACTTAGTGAGACCCGTCTCAAAATCAAAAAATAAGAAAGGACTGTGAATGTAGCTTGGTGTGAAGACCTTGCCTTCAAGTCCTAATACGAATCAATGAATCAATCAATTGGAAGTGGCTTCTCCACTCTTCCTGCAAGCAGAGGTGACTGCCCTGAAAATGACCTACCAAGTAGCTAACAGCCTGTGACAGGTTCATGTAGAGAACCAGGGATCCACCAACAGCAGTCACCACTTGGCTGAAAGACAGCGAGCCACCTGGAAATAAAAGGATCAGCCAGCATCCATGCTGGAGCCCCCGAGAGGCCGTCAGCTGGAGCCTCCCAGCTCCAAAGCTCTGGAAATCCTGACAACCTCCCCCACAAAAAAGATATGCTGTTATTTAAGCCACTGTGCTTTGCAGTAATTTATTGCACATGGACAATAACCAAAGTCTTATCCCCTCCCCATGTTTTTTAAATGGGAAGTGTGACTATGTCAACCCCTTTCTTGGAATTCTCTTCAGGCACCCTGTCGCCTCCAGACCAGCAATGAAATTCCTTCAATCAGCCTTCAAAGCTCTTCAGGCTCTGGTCTCTGGTCTCTTCGCTCTTCCCTCCAGCTGGCCAGAATCCACTTTCTAACTGGCGCCCTCTCAGAGGTCCGCCTTGACCACTGGATCTGGCCTGAGAGCTCTTCGTACCTTTATCAGCACGCTCACTGACATTTGCCATCCGTCAGCGACTCCAGACCAGGAAAGACTGTCTTTAGTATCTTTCTCCCCAGTCCTAGAATAGTCCTGAGCACCCTAGTGCGAGGCATCCTAGAGACAATCTGGCTGTAAGAGAGGATCAAATGAACAGAAAAAACTGTCCAAGACCCACTCTAATAGCATCCACAGACTGAACCAAAGAGCAATGCTAGACCCGACACGTGGGAGCCATTTGAAACTGATGTGAACCTTGGGTCAGTGTGAGGGGCTCTGAGGGCAGACGATCCTGGCATGTTGGTTTTAACCACAGGACATAGCTGGCACATTACTAAATTCAGAACCTTGGGGTCACTTTTTAAAAACACTTCGTAATGGCTGTTTATTTATTCTGTCACAACTGACATGTAACAATCATCCATACTGATGGGATACAGTGGAAGGATTATATATATATATATATATATATATATATAGTGTGTAATGATCAAATCAGAGTAATTAGCATTTATCTTTCTTTAAACATTTATCATTTCTTTGAATTCATTTCTTCCAGTTCTTTGGAAACTGCATAAGCTGCTGTGAACTAGTCATTCTGCTCTGCTATAGGACATCGGGACTTATTCTTCCTATCCCGCAGTGATTTGGCACCTATCATACAACTGCTTCTTATCCTCCCTTCCCCCACCCTTCCTGACCCCACTCCCACTGCTCTACTCTACTTCTTTGAAGCCAACTTCGTTAGGTCGCAGCCATGAGTCAGATCACGGAGTATCTATCCTTCTACGCCTGGCTTATGTCACTCGATACGATCTCTGGTTCCATTCACATGGTCGCAAATGTCAGGATCCATCCTTGCTAATGGCTGAATGATATTCTACTGTATATACATACATGGTGTCTTCTCCACCCATTCATTTGTGGATGAGACCTCTTATTAAATAAAAGTATCCATGAGCAGGGACGCCTGTGGAGTCTCCTGGAAGCTTGATCGGATTGGCAGTTGTTTCACAAGGTGAGGGGCTTGGAAAGCACTGCTGCCCAGGTGGGCGCATGTCCCCCTCCCCTGACCAGCTCCTCGCCTGGCCCTTTCACTCTGTATGTCCTCTCCACCTTCCAGTTTCTGCAGGTCCCCAACCATGCAGTCCTAGTTTCCATGCCCCAACCTTAGGGCCTCACTCCTGCCCTCTCTCCTGTGTAAGACACACTGAGCCGGGCACAGGAACCCCTGACGGCGACCGCCCGGAAAGTATGCAGAGCGCTCTTTCCTCACATTGTGGCATTTGTCTCCTGGGCATGGGTGGTGGACACAAGATGGTGAGGACTCCTTTTTGCTTCAGCTCTTTTTCTGCAGTGAGTACTTACAGGGCTTGCATCACAGGGAAAAAAAAATCTAAACTATCCTGGTTTCACTATCATGGTTTATTTTATTCTCAACTGTTTCCTTACTTGTTTTAAATTAATAAAACCTGAAAGATGCCAAGGGCTGAAACACCAATAGCTTGGGACTGAAGCACAAGTATTTTACTTGCACACAAAAGGTTGGCTTTTGTACCTGAGGGCAGGAAGGGGAAGCGGTGGGGTCATCTCTCTGGGCCAGGTGGGTCTCCTTCTGACTAGGGTCAGCCTCTGGAGAAGGCTGGAGGAGAACTTCTTAGCTGATCACTCCTAGCAGCAGGGTGGACTCTTCACATCTCCTAAGTACAATGTTTGTTCTTGTGTTCTGGTAATGCATGCAAGAACAGCATCTAATTGTAGGCTTCCCTACCAGAGAAGAAGAGAGAGAGAGAGAGAGAGAGAGAGAGAGAGAGAGAGATGGAGGAAGGGAGGGAGACAGAGAGAAAAGAGAGACAGCAAGAGACAGGGACAGGGACAGAGACAGAGACAGAGACAGAAACGGAGGAGGCTCAGATATATTATTTGACAGTTTCCCTGGAGTAAATACTTTACCATGGCTGGTCAGCTACCATAATTTCTTAACATTTCAGAATCAACTCATAGGGCTCAGAGCTTCAGCACTAGCCTGGAGTGTTTGAGTCCCTGGGTTCAATGCCTAGCCCTGCAAAATACAAACAAAAACCCTGACAAGCCAGCTAAACTCATTACCAAAAACACTTCCTCATTGTGCCCATTTAGGGTGTTATCATCTGAATTCCCAACACTGTCCCTAACTATAGAAAATAAAGACTAGCACCTCCTCCACAAATAATGGCTAGCTTTTTTTTCCCCCTAGTAGAAATCTGAACTAGAATACCAAAATCTGGGTAAGAATGAACATTTATGAAAAATATTCCATAATTACCCTGAACAAATCAGGGAATTACATGAGAAAGGTTTAACTCCAAGGCCAATCCTCCTCAGCATGCTGCTGAGGGTGGGGGCTGGGCGGAGTTCCTTGATGGCCAGGACTTTGCTTCTTTACGAGAGCATGTAAGAAAGTGTTCTGTTCACAAGAAAGCTCAGTCATCCTAATGGGTGGAGAGCTGCCCACACCCAGGGAATTAAGCAAGTCTGTCTATGCAAAAGCATTAGAGCAAAACCAGGGGTGAACTTGACCCAAACAAGGTAGCAGGACACAAAGAATTCCATCCATTGGACAGATGCAAAAATCTTTTATCTAAATTGAGCGCAGGGCAAAAGCTAGTGGAGGCTGACTTGGTTCCAATTCAAAGCTAGTCACAAGCCTGGACCTGTCCCAGGTAAAGTGGAAATTTCAGTGCTAGCCCAGGTATGAGGCTATGCAGAAAGAGAGAGATAAGGCATGTATGCTGCGCCCCATCCCAGCACACAAAATCTTCAGGTGACAGCGAATTGCTAGAATAGATTGAATAATGGTTCACTTGTTTGGATATGCTTTTATAACACTGGGAATCCTGGCAGACTGTGGAGATGACCAAGGTACAACAAGAAGGGAATGAAAGAGTGGTGACTGGCTTGGCTAGCTCTAAGGTAAGATAATAAGACCTATTAGGAGACCTCAATCAGCCACTTAGTGACCCTTATAAAATGGACCTATGGGCTTTCAACCCTCTATTCTGGTCTTTTCTCTAAAATCATATCCATCTATAGGGGGAAATGCATTATAGGCACCTAGATGGTTGAGCAGAGTGTCAGGTATATTAAGGCTTAATGTGATTCCCTTTCCTCATACCATATCGACTCTGTGTTCTACTCCTAGTCAGGTTGGCTACTACAGCGTGTTAAAACACAGACATACACACACACACACAGAGTCAGATCTCCACATCTATGGGGTTCACGTCTATGGATTAAACCAAAGGCACATTAAAAATATTTTAAACAATAAT
The DNA here is from genome assembly GCA_004027595.1 of Dinomys branickii. NCBI lineage: Eukaryota > Metazoa > Chordata > Mammalia > Rodentia > Dinomyidae > Dinomys > Dinomys branickii. Next base: position 33,318 of record PVLD010013296.1, on the reverse strand, counting down.
TGTATGTGTGACAGACCTTGCACATTTTCCTTGTCATTATTCTCCTAATGATGCAACTATTTATATTGTGTCAAGTATTGTAAGTCATCTGGAGACAATATAAAGAATACAGGAAGAGGTTCATCGGTTCTAAGCAAATACTACTCCATTTTATAGACAGGCCTTGGAGCACCTGAAGATTTTGGTGGCCACCAGGGTCAGGAGTCCACCCCCTGTGGATGCCTGGGGACACCTTTGTATTAAAAATCTGGCAAAAATGAATAGTGGTGTTGCTCAGTGTCCACACACTAGAGCTTCGTGGGTGAATGACTACTGCGGGGGGGTACAAGAGCATCAAAAGGTTCAGATTTTATCAGTGGGAAAGGCATGGCAGAGCTACAGTGCTAGCTGAAAACTAAAGGCCAAGAAAGGCCCCTTGAGGGTGAGTCTGCAAGGTGCAAAGTGAAGACTGCAAGGAAGGAAATTGCTGCGGTTGCACGTGTCCCTGAAGTGCATGTGCCGGAGTCTTCATCCCTGACGCAACAGTGTTGAGAGCTGGAGCCTAGCGAGAGGTCTTCACATCTGCCCTTGGGGAGGAGTTGGTGCTGTGTCATGGGAGTGGGTTAGTCACCCGGGAGTGAGCTTGTTATAAAAGCAGTCCTGTCCCCTTCTCCTCTTGGCTCTGTTCCTCTGCTGCCCTCCACCTACTGCCATGAAATGATGCAGCAAGAAGGCCCTCACCGGATGTGGGTCCCTCGACCTTGGACTACCCTACCTGCCCTGGTCCCAGCGTCATCAGCACAGACAGAATTCTCATGGGCCTGCTCCTTGGGGATGGAAAGGAGGAGATTCTAGATTCTTGGGGACCAGAGGGAGGGACATTCTAAGAGTCGCTCCTGTGGGCTGCAAGACCCTTCAGGACAGGCTCTGTGTGCCCAAGCTGTGTCCTGCCCAAAGCCGGGCATGGTCCCTTAAGACCACCAGGCAGTACTGAGCCACTTGGTCAGAGCTGGAGAGGGTTAGGGATGTTCCGCCTTGCCACAGCCCTGCATCTCTCTGATTGTCCCATGGCCCCCTTCCAGGGCATTGGCCAGCCTTCTGGGGGCTGCAGTGATGAGAGGACCCAGCTCACAAATAAGCCCCAGGCCTGAGTATGCAAAATAGCAGATCTCAGACAGAGTCACAGCTGGGGCAGGGGAGGCAGCAAATAGTTTGCTGGAGAATGTGGCCTGCTCTAAACACAGAAGGCACCACAACCAGGGGGCAGAGGAGACTGAGCTTGGCAGTAGAAAAGCCAGGTCAAGGTTGTATCCCAGGAAGCTTCTTGGCCATCACCATGTTCCTTGTTTGTGCCACTTCCCCAGGACAAGCCTTGGTGCTGGCTGTCCAGAGGCTGCCAGGCGATAAGCACAGGGGGCGTGGTCCGTTTCTCCTCAGCAGCTCCCTCCGAGGTCACCGTCACCGGCCTCCAGAAATGGAAACATAAATGGCAGTTGGTGTCATGAGAGCAGGTGGCTGGCACTGACCTGGGGTGAGGGGTGAGGGATTATTTATGCACACCAAAGAAATGAGCACTGAAATGGTGTGTGGGGTATATCTGTGTCACCTAGGAGCGCTGTGGGGAGAGCTCAGGAGCTATAGCCCTTGGGTGTCTCCCACACACATACAAACACACACAGAAGCACATACATAACACAGAGCCATGAGCTGCTATGCACACACACTCCACCCACCTTCTTTTGTAGCATTCATAGTGCTGGCTCACTAGAAAGCCATCAACACACACACACACACACACACACACACACACACACACACACGTGTGGAATGCAGAGTGAAACTGGAAGGACTGAATGGGCTGGCCAGGGTGCATTTAGATACAGGGTCTGAGATTTGAAAAGTGACTCCACAGAAGCACCACAGAAGCGCTCAAGAGACAAAAACCAGATAGTCAGGAGCCCAGTGCTGACAGAGAATCCTGGAACGGAACAAACCAGAAGACCCAAGAGAAATTGGTCCAGCCTCGTTATCTGACAGTTTGTAGATGAGAATTTTCAATCAGTCATGAAAGGTTGATTGCAGGTGGGAATTATTAAAAACTAAGCCATTTAGAAAAGAAAAGGGAAACACTCTGTACACGTATTATGAAATGATTTTGTATGTATATATACATCTGTACATACTTTGTTTATATATTTATATACATGCACATGCCTTCTGCATGGTATAGATAGAGTCCACCAAGAATATATACATCAAGAAAAGAAAAACTTGTATAAATATTTTAATACTAAATTTATTAAGATATATTAAGATTAATACAAGTTTCCTTTGGACTGTACAATCACAAGAGGTGCTCAAAGTAGTGGCCATTATCTTTGATGTTTAATAATACAGCAAACTACTGAGTGTCTACAATCTTTTGGTGGGCTCTGTATATAGTACATATATAGTATAAGCATAGTATAGGTCATCATTTTGTGTGTATATATATATATATATATATATAATATACTTATCTAGCATCTGCAAGGGATATATACCTCAATACCACAAAAAATTAGTTCTGGCATAATATATATCTTATACATTTCAATACATATTTTAAAATATGTATTTAAATATATATAATATATGGTGGTATATACAGAGTATATGGTGCAGAGTACGAGTGAGAGGGAACATCTCCAGGTAAACAAGGACATTTAATAATTAAGTATGCATCTAGCGTATGGTGTTTATGTGGTACACGACACATATCTAGTATATAAATGTTCATTTATGTACATGTGTATGGAACATACAGAGAGTGACAGTGCATTCAGTAGCTATTTCCAGGTGGCCAGTATTCTGACTTAAACTAATTTAAAATATCAATACTATAAGTCACTCTCCTGATTGCCACCACTTAAATTCTGGAAGCCCTTCCCGGGATTGTGATGTAAAACACTGAAAATCTCAGCGTCTGATGGAGCCCTCATGCCAGCTTAACCCTAATTGCCTGAACCCAATTAGCAACAAATCAGATTTCCCCTTGGCTTCATCTGATGAAGGAAGCTTTGGCAGCAGCATCTGCCTGCACTGAGTGGGACGAAGAGGCAGAGCATAACGAGGTTGGAGAGTGGCAGGGAGCATGGGGTGGGGGTGGGGCTCTGCGCCCGCTACCCTGGGTCCCAAGTTGGCAGCCGGCGCAGGGTCCCCTCATTGCAGCCACCTTTCCGTGCCTCCCCGCCTCTCTGCTGGGCTGCAGTTTCCTTCTGCATCCTGCTGCCCCTCTCCTAGCTTGGATGTTGTCATTTAAGAAGGAACTTTCTTGCACCAAGTGACAGTGCTTACAGATGATACTGGTGAGAATCCCAGGTAGCAAGTGGGATCCTAGAAAAGTAACTTGACGCTCTTGGTTTGTTTTTTTTTTTTTTTTTTTTTGCGGTACTGGGGATCGAACTCAGGACCCTGCGCTTGCTAGGCAAGTGCTTATTCCACTGAGCTATATCCCCAGCCCGTCGCTCTTGGTCTCGTCTGCCTCTGCTTCTGCGCTTTTCTGTAACAGACATGCACACATGCACACACACACACACACACACACACACACACACACTCCTGCAGTGTGGACACAGGTGCCAGCCGCAGGGGGATGCAGGGTGCAGGGCCTACACGATGTGTAGCGCAGACCAGCAGCACTGGCACCCTGTGAAGCACATCCTGCCAAAGCCTCCTCTCTGGCTCTCAAGGTCAGAATAATAGATTACGAAAGAGTGGAAAAGCACTGCTCAGAAAATGGGCCGTGGGGACTTTCCTCTGCGCGAGGAAGGAGAGAACAATGCCTATCACCAGGCAGCAAGTTGCCTGTGCTCCCTGAAGGAAGGAAACGTGCAGTGTGGGGTCCCAGACAGCCTGCATCTGCATCAGCTCCCACTCCGAGGGCTTTGACAAAACAAGAGAGGGAGACACCATCGCAGATCAGATGACCACAGATTAGGCCACTGGAAAATTATCCTGAAGCTGTTTGGATATAGAAGAAACTGTCCTAAACATTAACATGTTTCACAAAAATCAAGTGGTATTTCATGGCAGCTACTTTTTCTTGAATGCCTTGCAAATTAAGGTGGACAAATTTGCTCCTGAAATAAATATTTCCCCATCTTCATAAACCACTGATAAGTAGTGCAGGCCAACAATTCCTTGCCTTACTTGAAAAATCAGAGCCCAGTTATCGATCCCACTCCCCTGGGAGGCTGAGACAGGAGGATGGCCAGTTCGAATTCAGCCTAGACAAGTTAGTAATTTAGCAAGAACCTGCCTCAAAAATAAAATAAAAAAATAAAATGGCTTAGAATTAATTTAATGTGAAGACCCTGAGTTTAATCCCCAGTTCCGTCTAAATAAATAAAATGTTTTAAATGTTAAAAAGTAAATTTTATTTTAGAGCAGCAAATAGAATTGACCCTCATGCACCCTGATGAAACACTGAGTGGCTCTTAAACTCCATGTTGCTCAGAATGGTGCAGGTTTGCAGGGACTGTGGAGCCGTGTCCTTTGACTGTATAATTATCTCACCTCTGTACATCAAGTCTTGACTTAAAAGATACATAACTCAAAAACAAAACTACAATTCCTCCATAAAAGATGATGTTTTTAAAAACTCCCAGCCACACTCACCAGCTTGAAAATATTTTGGGGTTCTCACTTTTCCTGGGTAATTTCAAGTGTTCAGAGCACAACTGGACCCCAGAGAACTGTCTGAGGGGACTCCCAGCCTTTGGATTTCACTCCCAGCACAGTTTATTCCCAAACAGGTCAGCAAAGAGGTTGCCATGCTACAGGCATATCCTAGATGCAAAACATGCAGGAGAGACAGCCAGAAATAGAGTTGGAGATTCCAGAAGCTCTTCCAGCCCCTGCCTTCTGCTCACCCCAATGCTGCTCCTACCCGTGGCCTCCTGGCATCTCCTGGCAGCTGCCAGTGGTGGAAACCAGTCTTTCTGGTTCCTGTGCCGCAGCCACCTCTGAATGTCTGCATTATAGGCCTCTTTCCCCTGGTGGAGCTGCAGGGAATCAACAAGTTAGGTGATAGGGTGCAACCTTGCAGTCCTGGCTAGAGGGAGGCCACACTGCCCCAGGAAAATACCAAGGGGTCAGGTCTGCCCAGAGATCCCTGCATCATCCAGGCCCTTCCCAGGGGAGACAGGCCCTTCCCAGAGTGGAAAGAACCATCCCCCAGGGCCCTGAGCTTAGGCTTGAATGCCCAGCTGGGGCCACTCAGCTGGAGTTTTTCCTCCAAGTTATTTATCTTCCCCTGCAACTTTAGGCTGGTCACCCTTGAGGCTGTAGTTCCTCAGTCTTTGCAGAACTGGGAAAGATGACTTCCCTATGATTCATGCTGCTGTTTATGATGAGGACTCACAGAGGTCATGGTGCCTCCCTTTGCCACTACCAGTCTTGGAAAGAGCTGGAAAGAAGTGGGGAGACCGGCCCAGGATTCCCTGTGCACCCAGCCAAGGTCTGCTGCCCTCCAGATGCGGGAGTTGGGGGGAGGCTCAGACCCTCCATGGCCACAAAACCAGACTGCCAGCCCTACCTAGAATTTCACAGTTGTGAAAGGAGAACCAACAAGGTCATAGTGAAGATGCGTGGGTAAGACAGATTTCTCCGAAGAGCTCCTGCTGGATTAACTACAGATTATCCAGATCTTTCTTCACAACTATCTATTTTTTCAATTATAAGATAATTTAAATGTGCAGAGAAGTGCAGAAATAACAGAATAAGGTAACCACAAATCAGTATTAGCTTTTTGCCATGTTTATTTCAGACTGGGTTTGGGCCACCAACACCAGTACGCCCCCAACCCCAGCTCAGTTGTGGGCCTGTGTCTCTTGCCTGGACTGTAGTCCTGCTCACCAACCCGCTCCTCACTACACAATGTGGCAGCTTCACACCCCTCAGGGAGCAGCTCCCTGGCTGCTCCTGCCTTCTTGAGCCCACCATCTACCCATGACCCTGGTCTCAGGCTGCCTGCAGGTGCCGAGGAGCTCTGAGTGCACATCCCAAGCCTTTTTGTGGATAGTCTCCAGAGGATGTTTGTTCATAGGAGAAAACTCAGAGAGGGATAGAGCAGCTACCCAGGCCATTATCCACACTGGCCTTGGGTCTGCCACCACCAATACATGGCAAATGTGCTAGGGTGAGGCTGGGATTGGGTGGGGTGGACAGACAGGAAATAGCCCCTCATCCCAGTGCCCTGCTGGAGGGGGAAGGGCCTGGTGGACCTCAGCAATGTCTCCAAATCTCAGCCCTGTGTCTGGACACCCCGCTTCCCAGAGCTGGGCCTGAGAGAGGGCTTTGTGATACAGAGTTGAGGCAGTGGGCCAATGCAGCGTCACGGGTTCTATCCCGTTCCGGGGCTGTTCAGAGTGATGATAAGAGCAGCTCGCACACTGCTCCTCCTGTAGCAGGGGCTGAGGGCAGCCTGACACATGACACACAGTGAAACACTCGGAGCCCCTGGCCTGTGGCTGGAGGGTGGCTGTGCTATAGGAGGACACAAGGTAGGCAGTGGCCACACACTTCCTCTCTGTTTCTGCAGAATCGCCTGCCCACCTACAAAACAGGGCAGTGGCTCCTCCAGACACCTTGCCGCCTTCATTTTCCTGAGGAGGAGAGAGTCTGACCCAGAGGCTGTGAAAACAAAATAGAACCTGAAACAACACCCTTTCTCACTGTCCCCCACACCCTGTCTGATTACAGCACGCATGCTCCATAACAGCACTTGCGCAGTAGGTGGAGGATCGAGAGAAAGCCCTGATCAGCCCCTACCAAGTCCTGATGTGCGCTCTGCATGCAGACTTGGCTGGCGGTGCACAGCGTGGTATTGGAGAAAACTCAGAGTACTCAAATCCAGACCTTATCCCCCTCAGAGCTGAAAACCATGCAAAACAGGAGTCTTCCCAACCAACCTACAGAGCAACACTCCATTTTCCCCTCCCTCCCCTTCCCTCCCTCTTCTCTTTGCTTCCCCTCCCCTCTGAATACAAGATGGAGCTCCATGCAGGTGAAAGAGAGAAGTTTTTGGAAGCACCAAGATTCTCAGTAGCCGATAAACTGCAGCACAGTTCTGCAGAGCAACAGGGCTCTGGGTGAACACTGAGCATTCCAGGCAAGCACTGTTCCAGAAATCTGCCAGATCCTCTCTGCAGCCAAATGATGATGAGGGAAGCTGAGGTCCCCTGATGGAGTTTGCCAGGGAGGACTGGCCACCAGGTCCCTGCCCAACTCACATACAAAACAGATTTGCAGACAGCAGGCTGGAGGTGGGGAGGGAAAGCAGCTCCAATTAGACTTCAAAACAGACAGCAGACCCTGCAGAGAGGCCTATTGCCATGCACTTGGAAGGAAGGAAGGAAGTGGGGTGGGGAGAACATTATCAATAATTAAGGTATCCAAGGAGCCAGTCTTTTTCTAAACTATAATAAGGATGCCAACTCACCTGGGACCTTGCCCTCCAAGCCCTATCCATCCTCAGCTCAAACCCTTTGTCTTGCATATTGCCAATTCTTACAGGCTCTACTTTCTTTGCTCAACCACTAGCAAACTGTACAAGATGTGTTCTGCGTCTTACCTCAGCCACCAGGCCACATCTGAAGAGATGCTCAGGAGCCCCTAAATCCAGGCTGACACTTGACTCTTCCTACTGGTGAGGACCCACATTTCTCCTGGCCTGGGAACCAAGCAAAACCACCTTGTTGCCCACACCACACAGGCTATGTGATGGTACAATATTGTGATTTCTAATAAGAATCAGATGTTTTGGTCTTGGTGCCCAATTCCTTGCACAGAGCTCCCCAAACCCTTATAATATCCTGATCAACGAGGCAGCATCTTTTGTCTTAACAGTTGGTTTTTGACCCAATTCTTGACAGAGAGTTCCAGAGTTACATAGGAGTTCCCCGGGCGATAGGAGCCTCTTTCGTTCTAATACGCAGTTCTTGGATGAGAATGAGACACTACAAAGACTAAGCCAAGAGAGAAGCTTGGACCTTTCAGCCCCTCAGCATATCCTCTGGTCAAGGGAGAGAGAGTAGAGGTTGATTTTCAAAGTGGTCATGCTATGAAGCCTCCATAAAAGTCCCTGAACCTCTGTATTAGCGAATAAGAACAAATATACACGCAGGCAGGGTGGCACACCCAAGAAGACATGGCATCTTTGCACACACACATACACAAGCACACACACACACCCATACATCCATAGCGTGTCCTGTTCCTCCACTCACTTGGCTATTCCTGAGGCGTATCCACGGTTAATAAATGGGTAGAAGAAAGGAAAGTGTTTCTGTGACTTCTGTGAGCCATTCTAACAAATGGTCAAACACAAGAAGGGGATTGTGGGCACCTCGGACTTGTAGCCCAGTTCAACAGAAGCTGTGGGCAAACTGGAAACACTCGTCGGTATATGGAACAGGGAGCAGTTTTGTGAAGATGAGATCTTCACCTGCAGGTTCTGACACTATCTCCAGGTAGATGGTGTCAGAATTGAACTCTAGACCTCCCAGGTGACAGAGAATTACTGAATGTGAGAAAGACCCACATATCTGGTCACAGAAGTGTGCTATGTTGTCATCTCTTTTAGCCATTGAGCAGCTGCATAAAGGCAGGGCTCCAAAGGATGGCTACGTTTCATGAATTTTCCAGTTTCCCTGAAGAGAGAGCCTCAGTGGTCCAGACTGTCTTCCTTTCACCTGACTGCAGACCTTATCACATCACAGCCGCTCACCAGGGAAGGGCTGAGGTTTGGAATTACAGAAAGCCTACAAAGTCCATGGCCTGTGATTTCATTTCATCTTAATTCATATTTTATTTATTTTTGTGGTGCTAGAACTCAAATCATGGCCTTCCCTTGACACTCCAGGGAGGACTCTACCACTAAGTCCCATGCCCACCCCCATTTAAGAGCAAAAGTAGGCAGGCGAGCAGGAGAAGGGAGAAGAGGAGAACCTTTCTGAAGAAAAACAAACACAGGAACTATGGTAGGATCTCCCGTTTCTCCTGTCTAGTTAAGAGGGAGACACTTGCCTCATCCCAGCCATGTGCCATAGCTGTTCATATGGTTTGGAAAGAACGTGATGGTGTTATCCCTATGCCAGATAACACAAGGAAGATGGTGTAAGGGGCAGGAATGAAATGTTAAAAATAGAACCTGATTGTTATTATGAGAAAAGGATGTAAAGAACAATACTGAGTAGAAGATATCAATGTATTTGGAGGAAAATGTGCTATACAACATGAGACACAGTGGCTTATGGACAACAGACGTGCGTATTCTCTCCAGAGTCATACAGACACAGGGGACAGGACATCTTAGAAATAAGAGCACATGGATCTTGGTAATTCTTTTTCAACCCACAATTTCACTGTAATAGAGTCATCTATTCTCTCTGTATGCTAGTTTTTGCATCTGAGGAATTACTTAGAAGATAGAATTTTCTCTCTATGATGTTGGGGGTTGTTGTAAAGATCTACTGAGGTAAGAGATCTATGAACACTTCAAAAAGAATATCACAAAAATTATTATGGAAGTATAAGCATCTCTCTACATCTACAGAATATTGATTTAGGACCTCACAAATAACTAAAATCTGTAAAGGCTGAGAGCCTATATATAAAAGGACATAGTATTTGCATATAACATATATCTTCCTGTATAGTTTATATCACCTCTAGATTACTTAAAACAGCTAGTAAATACAGTGTAAATGCTATGTAAATAGTTGCTGTGCTCTATTGTTTAGGGAATATGACAAGGAAAAATGTACATATTTAGCACAGATGTAATTTTTAAAACTATTTTTGACCCATGGTTAGTTGAACTAGCAAATGCAGAACTCGTCGATACAGAAAACTAACTGTAAATATCGCTTATTATACTAGATTTCATGTCAGTGTAACTGAGAAAACATTGGTTTTCATAGAAAGAAAGAAGAGCCTGTAATGGTCAGATTGAAAACAAGCACATTCCAGGATTTCTACCCATGCCGCCAACCTACTTGGATTCTCTTTTCAGGAGGCTGATAGATAAGATGCATAATGGTGCATCATATGATTTATATTTAATGTACAAAGACACTTCTTGAAAGCAATTTGAATGAGGGTGGGAGAGAGTTAACCCAAGGACACTTGAAAATAATACTGGAAGCTCTGCTATCATGTGCAGAAAGCTTCCTGCAAGGAACAGCCAAGTTCCTGGAGAGGAAAAAGTTGTGTGTGTGTGTGTGTGTGTGTGTGTGTGTGTGTCCATAATTACAAAATTCTTAGGGATTGTGTATTTTAGGATGGCCTTTCTCGAGTCGTCCTTCCTTCCAAAAACGGAAGCAGTCCTAATGCTAAAGGCACAGGTCTCGGAAACCCTCGAGCTCCTGCCTCCAGCTCTGCATGGATAACTACACCAAGGAGCAGCTGAGGGCTCACAACCCGTTCCTCTGGCACTCAGTAGCATTTCTACCCTGGAGCAGGTGTGGCAGTGACGCGGGCTGTTTGTTTTTCAGGGTCAGATTGGCACATTTCTAGGCTAGGGCTCAGGGTAAATGTTTAGATTTCGGTTTCAGTTGTCGTGCTCGGTTCCTCAGGTCCCTGCTTGCTGTTGTCCTATACCCTTTGTCCCTCCTCTGGGCTGGTGGGGATTCAAGAGGTGAGGGGAGCGGAGAGAAGAGGAGGAGAGGGGAGAAGAGCACAAGACAGGAGTGGAAAGCACAGGAGAGAAGGCAGGGGGAGAATGGGAACTTGGCAACATCTCCGTCTCTTTCCAAGAGCCCTTTCTCCAGCACATCATACTCTTCCCCTTTCCTGAGGGCCTGCTTTGCCCCGGTATTGGGAGTTGGGCTTGTTTACACATCTCATTATTCTGTCTTTGCAGTTGCTATAGCAACCACCAGGGGTCAGTTTACAGAATGGAGGAAGTCCTGGGGAGTTAGCACTCCAGCTCTTACACAGAGTACAGCAGAAGCAAAAGCCCAGCTACTCACGGAGGAAACACAGAATAAAGCTTCCTATGAGTGTAACCATCATTCGGGGCATAAAACTTCACTCATGACGCCACGTCTTGTCCTGTGGAAAGGGCCATTCTAGAACAGCTGAAAGGAGAGGGAAGGCCTTCCGACCATAATTTCCTTTCTCCTCCTACCCCTTTGCCTGTCTTAATGGCCAGGAGACATTTGTTAGTAAAGGTAACAAAGGTGATGGCCAGGGTTCATGTGAGCAAAATATTACCTTCATTAATATAGTTATTAACTGAGAACCAGAGAGATCTTTATGTACATTATTTCCCCATCTTCCTTACGTGGTTAGTGGCACAGCAAACTAATCTCAGCATCCAACCAAGCCCAAGGGAGCCCCTCTCCTTCTGCTGAGCATGCTGGGAAAACTCCCAGGATGCACACCCAGTCAAGAATTTCCAGCCTAGCTAACCTGACTTAACAAATGTAAAATATAGATGCTCAATTGAATTTGATTTTCAGAGAAGCAGTTGTTAAATATGATGACTCTTGGATGAGGTAAATTTGACAAAGTTTATTTGGACAAGAAAAGTTTCCAGAAGCAGGCAGCACTCTGCAGGGCAGTTGGTTCCACATGCTCCCCCACCCCACCACATGAGTAGGCTCTATTTATAGCCTGTGAAAAGGAAGTGACATCCAGAAACAAAATGATTAGCTATTTTGGCCGGTAGGGCCATTTAGTGGCAGCCTTCAGCATCTAGTTGGCCGGAAGTCCAGCTGTTACAGTTGGGGGAGACTCAGTGCACTCTTAGTTAGGTTACAACTTGGTACACATCAAGCTTAGTTTCAGTTTACCATGAGGGGAGGCCATTTTGGGTCAAATTTTATCACTCAGGTATGGAAACAGTTAGACCAACCCTGTCAATTTAACACAGTGAATAAATTTTAACACAATTATATTTTTACATGTGCTACACACTATTTGGAACATACATACACTAGGTCTATCTAACTTACTCCAAATCTGTCCTAACCCTCTTCCTCATTACCATTGTGTCCCCCCCAAAAGTACAACAGCTGCTTCTCTCTTACAACAAAATAAAGCATCAGATGACCATTCAGGATGGTGTAACCCTTGCACCGTCCTACTAATCATGAACAAAGGAAAGGAGCTGAACTGGAAGCAAGTCCACCTAGCCACCTGCAGGTGAATGCCCTGATCCTTTTTTCAGATCCAAACAAAATTCACTTTTGAATGGGCTGAGGATAAAGCTCAGCGGCATAAGTGTCTGCCTGGCAAGCACAAGGTCCTGAGTTTGATTCCTGGTACCAAAATAAATAAATAATTCACTTTTTAAAAAGATAATGATTTTCTTTTTTTTGACAGGAAAAAGTGTGTGTGTGTGTGTGTGATGGTGTGACTAGTGTTTGTTTCTGAGCATTAGACTGAAAAAGCCAAGAGGGCCAGCAGATCGTCCATGTCTCCATGTCTTTTTGGTTGTTTGTCTGGTATCCAAGTATACTCATAGACATTTGCATTTATCAAAATCCCACTCTTCTTGGCAATGTGTTTTGCTAAGAAGGCTTGGCTTCTTCTTCATCAAGAAGGCTGGATCTGTGAAAGTTTTACTATGTTTCATAGAACTTCTAGAAAACCTAGGCCACTGGTTACAATGCAGTAAACTATGACAGCTTTACATCCGGCTTGACCCTAAATCTACAAACCCCACACTTGAGACAAAGAAATCAGGAAGTGGATTGGATTGTAGCTTAGGGTTGAAACATGTGCTTAACATGCACGTGAGACCCTGGGTTCAATGCCCCAGCACAGGGGTTGGAGGGGAGAGACTGAGAAGCCAAAATTTCCATGCAAGTAAAAGAAATGGCAGCAGTAACACTCTCTGTTAGGCCCTTGCCGGCTCAGACCATAACGGTTCCCACAGCTCTAATCCAGAATGGGTCATTAAAGGAAAACTGTCAGGATAACATCATATACAATAAAAATGTTCTTGCCTGATACTGTAAAAATGTCAACACAGTTTTTCATTCAGAGAGAGACAGAGACAGAGAGACAGATTATTTTAGAAGTTAATACTAAAGCCTGGGTTGTCAGTTCTAATTTTGTCCCTCCCCCTGCTTCTGAATGTGACTCCTTGAGAGTCTGCGGGCAGTTCTAGAATTTAGTTTCCCGGTGGGTACAATGCAGCCCCTGGCTCAGGGTTGTGAGTCCTCGTGAACTGAGGGAGGACTGTGAGAGCATGTGTTATCAGGCTGAGCCATTCAGACAAAAAGCAGGAAGTATGAAATGTGATTACTTGTGCTACTCACTTTTTAAACAAGCAACTTGATTTAGAAGTTGGAATCAGTCTAGTTTGGTCTGGTCTCAAGCACTTTGAAAGGACTTTAAAATTTTGTTTTCATTTGTATTTTCAAAACCAATTCTCTCTCTCTCTTTCTGTATCATTTGTTAATAAACCCTACATCTGAAGCTCAAGCTGTCAGACAGTGTCTATTTAACACCATTCAACAGCTGTTAAATGGGATAATCACCTGTTTATCCTCCTGTCACTAATTCAAATGCTAATTGCACCACAGGCTCTGGCTTATTCTCCCACTCAAGCCAGACCAGGTGTGCAGCTCTCCAAAAGGATGGTGCAGGGTCGTGGGTCTCTGTGCCTCATTTCCAGTGACACAGACAAAACAGGGCAACACACTCTCATGCACACACAAAGAATGAACAAACACGTTGTTCATAACTGTGAAAAATTAGAAATAACCTAGATGTCAAATTCGTATGAAATGAACCAAAGTAAACAGCAGGGAATGTAGTATTATGCAATCATTCAAAGGATGTTTAGGAGTATGATTAAATAACACATAAAATACCTTCTTATGAAAAAAAATAAAAAATAAAAAATAAAAAAAACCTTCTTGTGGTCAGTGGAAAAGATAGTATGCAAAACTATTATATGAAAACACATATGGGGAAAATTTTTGCACGTATGTGGTCTGAAGATGTAACTTGGTGTTAAGAGCTCTTGCCTAGCTTATGTGAGGCCCTGGGTTTGATTCCCAGGACCACAATAAAAGAAAAAGAAAATATACGATGGTCTTAAAACTGAAAAATACATCAATATTTAGAGTACTGACCAAGAACAAGAATTATTCTAGAGACTTGAGGTGCTGAGGACATGTGATAAGTCCCTGTTTCCATAGAGCTTGCATCCTGAAGGAGGACAAAATACAAGCAGAGAACTCAGTGAACGAGGTGGTATGCTTAGTAATGGTCCTAAGAAGAAAGCTTACAAATGGTTAAGAGGTGCAGAGAGCAGAGCGGCCCCTTTAGACTGGGTCATGGGGGAGGCTTCACAGCAAATGTAAGCATGACCAAGTGGGCAGACGGGTGTGGGTTGGCAAGGTCACAGAGCAAGGGAGAGAGTAGGGAGAAGTTGAGTTTGGAGAGACAAGCAGGAGCCAGATGATGCTTACAGAAAGGAGGAGAGCACTCAGTGAGCAGTTCCCACAGAGCTCAGGTGTGAGATGTGGAGTGAGAGCCAGGGTGCCAGTCATGTGACAGAAGAGGTCAATGTGGCCAAGGATGTAGCTTGGAGATAGAGCAGGCATAAACTGCTAAATAACCAGATTGGGAGTTAGTGGGATGGGGAAATACTGAAAAAAAAGAATTCCATGTTACAACAGGATTTTGAGTGTGGACAATTAAATTTTGTAATTCCACTTATTGAATTGAGAATAGTTAGTGGAGGAAAACTGAAGGCTGTATTTTGGTCATTTACCTTTGAAATGCCCATTCTGTATCCCAAAAGGAGGGTGGGTAAGTAGTTCTGGGGTCAATCTCAGGGGAAAAGCAATGGCAGAAATATTTCAGGAGTGATTTGTATGTTGATAGATGTCTTAGTGTCTTTTATGCTACTGTAACAGAATACCTGAGACTGCAATGTATAAAGCACAGATTTATCACTTACAGTTCTGGAGGTTGGAAAGTCCAAGAGCGAGGGACCACCTCAAGCAAAAGCGATGAGGGACTTCTTGCTATACCATACCACGGCAGAAAGTGAAGGGCAAGACAGTCAAGGCAGCCAGAGGGAATCTAATTTGCTTTGATAACAAACCCACTTCCATGGTAACAACCCTAATCCACTCATAAGGGCAAAGCCCTCATGAGCTCATCGGCTCTTAAAGATCCCAGCTGTCAACATCTTCCCTAAGGATTCACATCCAACACCTCGGGGGACACACTCAAACTGGAGCAATGGCATTTAAAGCAAGGAACTGGACAGAAGAACCCAGAGAGTCCACAGACAGGAAAGACCCCTAAGACCAGAGTGAGCGCCTAGGCTCAGATGAGGCGCCAGAAATGAAATGAGTGACTTATAAGGGAAGTCAGAGAGGAATTGGGTGTAACACCAGAAGAAAAATACAGCAGCTTTAAAACAGACAGGGGAGGAGGGGGAGGATTACAGGTGTGCACCGCCACACCCACCTCTTGTAGGCTTTGATTCCTGGCTTCAGGCCCTGAATAGTCTTCATTTCACAAAGACCACTCCAGTCAGTATGGTGAAACTTCAAAGCAATTCACTTTTAACTATTTTGCACTTAGCAATACTATGGGAATATTTTAATGATTGAACTGAAAATACTGAAGTAATAAAATTATTTTGGACATTCTAATTTACCCTTGGATTTCTTTTACACTACACAAATTATTTTTAAGTCCTATGTACCTTCATGTGGGAGAGAGCACATGAAATAGTTTTAAATAAATTGATGGAACCTGGTATGAGAGAAAGATTCAGAGATGGAAAGGAATTAAAAACAGAATGTCCTTTAAGAGACAAGGAGTTGATAATAAATATAAACTCAATTATAAGACCAAAATAAATTTCAGCCTGAAAAATGTTTAAATGTTTAAAAGAGATTGATTTTTTTAAAAACTGCCATACATGTGGCCGGGTGTGGTGGTGACGCCCATAATCCCAGCACTTGTGAGGCTGGGATTATGGCTTTGTAGGCAGGAGGATGGTTGAGAGTTCTACACCAGCCTGGGCTACAAAATGAGCTCAAAGCCAGCCTGAACTGCAAAGCAAAACACTGTCTCAAAGAGACAAAAGAATAAAAAAATAAAAAATAACCCACCATACATGCTCCAAATCTGTTTGGTTTGGTTTGGTTTCATTTTGTTGAGACAGGGTCTTACTATGAAGGCCAGGCCAGCCTCAAACTCACAATCCTCCTGTCTCAACCTCCCATGTTCTGGGATTACAGGTGTGCACTACTGTGCCTGAACTAATTTTTTAATGATAGAATATTATTCATGTTTTCTGGCACATTTTCATGTTTCACTCTCTTTCTAGCCATTAAATTTAAATGAAATTAATTTCATTTAATGCAAAGGATAAAGGAGAGTCCAACATTTCATTAAGATGACACAATATTTTTTAATTCACTTGAAAACAGATATGCTTGGCTTATACTTCCCTCAGGGAGTTAGAGATCTATCTGTACAGAGTGTGCACCTCTGCAGGTATTCCCTGTGTGCCTGTTTCTACTCATGGCTTTGCAAAAGGCTGTGTAGGAATCTAGACCAGGAAGAATTTGTGGCTCAGTTTGAGACAGCCTGAAGTAGCACAAAAAGCGCAAGACTAGCAAATGACATCACTCCTGTTTGTTCCACTTTTCTATTTGTGTGTCTTGGACAAACTACCCACCTTTCTGAACTTTGGATTACAGCCTACAACTGGGAAAATATAACAGCTAGCACCAGGAGTTGCTGGGGCATTAAATGAGATACCATGTGAGCTCCTAAATAGCTCCTGGGATATGGGTAAATTCTGCCCACTAGTAGGAACTCTCGCCTTCATTGGCAAAATAAATGTGCTTGAGGCTCTAATAGCCTCTGTGCACCAGGGGGATGGGACAAGCAGAGCGTTGGCACGTAGTCAGCACCCAATAAACTGTTGGAGGCTGACGAGTTAATTAACTGGCTAATTAATCAATATAACCAAGGACCGTCCATAAAAGAACAACAAAAATCACAATGCTCTATTTCTGTGGAGGTTTTACAGTCTCCCCGCTGAATGAGTCATGTCTGCAGGGCCACAAGGAGGAGTGGAAGCTGAACAGTGCCAGGGTTGTGGGCTGTGGGGAAGTGTGTTTCTCTCTTCATTTCTGACCAATTTGTTCTTTCATCCAATTTGCTTTCAACCAGAGCTCCAGGCTTGTTTTACTGGCTGCCCACTGAAGTCTGCACAAAGGGCAACTCTACAAGACATCAGATTGCTACCACCGCCCTCCCCACTCTTCCTCTCGTACCCCTGCCCACACCCCCATGGTACTGGATGACTTGGACAGGCAATGGGTTCAAACGACTGCCAAACAGAATCTCTTTCCAAATCCTGAATGGAGAGTCATAGCCACAATTAGTAGATGATGACAAACATGCGACCAATAAAGATAACAGTGGAGAGCAAGGTTGGTTGCATCACACTGAGAAAAATGAAAGAAAAGAAAGAAAAAGGAGAGCAAGCGTGTAGGGCAAAGCAACATGAGAAGTCACACAGAGATGCAGACAGGAAGGATACGCGCCACAGGGTCAAGTTGGTGCAGGTCCTGATATTGTTTCCAAGCCCTAGAGAGTCCCTAAGCATTCATAGTGCAGAATGTCTGTGCCCTCTGTTGGTGTAGGATGTGGACGTGTGACACCGCTGGTTGGGCCAACAAGGCAGGCTGTCCCACGAAGTGTAATATTCCCCACAACATCTTTGCCACCGAGTATCTGAGATCCCTTACCATGCAATGAGACAGGAGAGCTCAGGCCAAACTGACTTATTTCTCAGTTACTGGTATTGTCCAGCCCAGGTCCTGAGGCTCCCAAGAAAATGCAGCTGGAATTCTGGGCTGTGCTAACTTTTATACACTCACATACTTGAGTGTTGTTTTGCACACAGCTGAAAAATAGCCCTCCCCTCCTACCTGATGTCTCGGGCTCAGCCTGTAATGGCCCCAACCTAGATTGTGGTGGCCAAGCCATCCTTTTCTCTTGACTCACTCATTCTCTCAGAAAGAATTCAATTCTCACAACCACAGAAGTTTCGAGAATATGTGAATTTATTCATTCAAAGTAATACACCGTGTGCCAGAAGTGATATCACTTTCTATGATCTTAGTCAAAGAAAATGAAATTTTAAAAATATATATATAAACAAAAGTGTAGTTTAGAAAGAAAGCGCATACACAAACCCTATCAGGTCTTAGGTCTTCCTGGAAAAGTAAAAGCAAAACTGCACTCCGTATAAGGATTTGCACACTCAAGTTCATAGCTCAACAGCTCAAAGGTGGAAGCAACTCCAGTGTCCACTGGCAGACGAATGGATAAACAAAGTGTGATGCATGTGTGCAATGGAATACTACCCAGTCTTAGGAAGGAAATTCTCCCACATGCTGTAACGTGGGTGAACCCTGAAAGCATCATGCTAAGAGAAATAAGCCAATCACAAAGGGACAAAGTCAGATGGTACCAATTACAAGAATTACCTACAGCGGTCAAACTTGCAGCAGCAGAAAGCTGACTGGGTTGTCATGGGTGGTGGCCAGAAGAAGGGCAGGTTAGCATTGAAGGGGACAGAGCTTCGGTTTTGTAAGACGGAAAGGTTGTAGAGGTGGATGGTAGCAGTGGCTGCCCAACAATGTAAATATACACTTAATGCTGCTGAAACCTACATCTAAAATTGGTTAATATGATAAGTTTTATGTTGTATTTACTGTAATACAATTAAAGTTGAGTAGGTGGTCGTATCCTGTGCAACCTTTTCTTTTGCCCACATCTGTCTTTCTGATAGGAGTGTCTGCTTGTCTGCTTTATTTTATTTTGTTTTATCATCACTGGAGATCAAACTCAGGATCTGTGCACTGAGTTTCATCTCCAGCCTTTTTTATTTTTTATTTTGAGACCAAGTGTCAGGTCACTAAGTTACCCAGGCTGGTCTTGAACTTGCAGTGCTCCTAGCCCAGCCTCCCAGAAGGAGGAGTTCGTTTCTTTAAAATAATGAAATTTAGAAAAGAAGACACAGTTTGCAAAAGGTACGGGACCTTCTGTTTGCTTCTCTGGACCAGAGAACATCAGCCAAGGAAAATCGTGGTCAGGATGGAATCAGGACAGGGTCAGTTCATTGTGTTCCTTGAATTCAATATGCCTCTTCCTCCAACTCCCCTTTCCCCACTCAGAGTGGGATGGGGGAGCAGACCTCTGCCTTGGGGCCTCACAGTGATGTCTTTGGCAGGACTCTGGGAGGAACTTCCTCCTCCTCTGTGGAAAGCATTGCCCAACTGGCAGGTGCAATGAAAGGGGTTTTGTCTGAGATGCATACAGTAAAATCCGACTCATGTGCATGAAAATTTCCATGAATAAAGAGCTTTCATCAGAATGAGTTTGAGTTTTGAAATGGAAGGTTGAAAGGTCTCGCTGTATCACTCATAAATGTGTGCTTAAAAGTCCTGCCTGTCGTTACCATTAAGTATATTCATTGACTATTATTAGAAACGTGTCTTAGCTCTAAACAGGTAGCATTTCTAGATATGTATGCTTCTCATGTAACCCCAGTGTGCTCTGGTTTTATAGCCTTTCTAGGTGTTCATTATTTACATGACACAGAAAGCAGCTGCTCCTAAGACTCAGGACGTGGGGGTCCTCGGGTCACCAGGAGGCTGCTTGCTTACTTTCTTCCTGTAACAGCCAGCTCTGGCTTGGTGCTTGGGAGCCCCAGGCTTCTGGCTCCCCCCCGTAATGACCCCATGTAAACGCAGCACCTCTCTCCCCACCACATTCCCCAAGATGGTGTGGCATTGCATGTGACAGCCAGTGCATGACAGTACAGGAAGAAACCAAAATTGAACACCAGACCCCTTGTTCTCGGAAATCATTGCCATGTCTTGGTGCTGCAGACGGCTTGGGGCCTCAGCACTCTCTCATGCTGGTGTCCTGTACCTTCTCTTGCTAGACACCTCCACCTCTCATTTCTAAGGCTGCCAGGAAGGTCATACAGGATTCTTATTTTATTGTGCAAAACAACCTGCTTGTGCTACATAGTATCTCCATTAAGCAAAAAGCCCTTCTTGATAAATAGGATATTTACCCAGGCTTTTCACCTTAGAATCCAAAAATAAAACCAGCACAAACATTCAAACTGTTTTTAATGAAAAAATGTTCTCTTGGCTTTAAACTTCCCCCAAATGGCACCTAACTGGTGAGGTCTGAGTCGGCCACTCTAAGTTAGGCAAGCCCTCGTCCTCTGGCTCCTGAGTTTCTCACTCTGCTATCTTAGGCAGTGTTTGGTGGAATAAGACTCCTGCAGGAGGCCCTTGGGGATGAGTCCTAGAACAGCCAGTGTGGTGGTCAACTGCCACCAGGGCCTCAGCCTCCCCTCCGGGAGCTCCAGAGCTGGAGCAGACAATAAACCTAGTGCCTATAATGTCCACTATATGTGTGGACATATATATGTTTTGGTTTTGCCACAATGTCCACTATATGTGTGGACACTATATTTTGGTTTTGCTGTGGCACCTGTCACCTCCTATTTACTATATAAAGTACTGTGCTATTCATTGCAACCATTTATTAACTGTCTCAGCTCCTTTCTCCACTGCCCTTGCTAGACTGTAAGCTCCCTGAGAAGTGGGCTCTTTCCGCTTTGCATCATGCCAAGAAAGGTGCCTGGCATGGAGGGCACATTCCATAAACCTTTGCTGATGAATGAAAGGATTCATGCGTCTCTGATTAAATACTTAAATGAGGCATGGGCTTTTCTCCCCACCAGCCGTCCGCGTAGGGGAAGGAGTGGAAGGTCTTTTCTCTGTGTGTCTAGGACAAACCTGAAAGGCTTCTCTGCTTCGGACAGCACATCACCGGTTTCTGTGTGCTCCTTTCTTGGTAACCCCCCAGCTGCATGACCTTGAACTGGTCACCAGCCTCTTGGGGGAAACAAATCTCCTCTTTAAAGAGATTGATTCCAGTATCAGCAGAGTCAATGCCACAAACTCCAACTCCTCTTCCTGTTTACTTTCTCTAAAAATGTGTTGTTTCCCTTGCTAGTGTTTTAAACACTCCTTCTCTAAAATTCTTCAAGGGAAACGCAGTGCTGCACAAAGAATTCTTCTTGTTATTCATAGGTAATTTAGGTCCTATTCTGAGAAAGAACTTTGCAAAGTGAATCCTTTCCAAAAACATCCAGATATGCACAACTGAAACATCTTCCTCTTTTCTAAATTCCTTCTGCCACAATTAATCCCTGTGTTCCTTTGGAAAAAAAAAACTGTTTTTCATTTAAACTGAATTTCCATTCAGGCAAAAATATACCTCCTTTGGAGCTTATCAAAGTGTCCACAATACAGCAGGCTCTCTGGAAACATTGTAGAAAATCATTAGGCGAAGGAACCGTTTATGTACTTCTAGGCTTGAAATCTTAAAACTTCAGCCATCTCTACCCCAATAAATCAACTTAGTTAAAACAATTAGAACAGACTAGTCACAGCATTGAATAGCAACACACCAGCACCAGTTACCAATGCCGCGTACTTACCTTGTCTCTCACACAGGGAGAAATTTAGGAAATAGTAATAGAACTGACTGGTATGACTACACTTTCCCTACTAGATTGTACAATGTCCATTTTAAGAAGGAATAGAAAACTCGTAAGGGAAAATGAGTGAGATGGAAGGAAAAAAAGGCAAACATTCTTACCGTGCTTTTAAAGTTGAAAAAGGAAAGTAATATTTAGGTGCCCAGCGTGCAAATGCCTACAGAGGCCAAATGGCCAACCCAAAATACCCATGACAGAAAAAGGGAGGAGGCTGGGGCCAGGTGGGTCCCCAGCTACCAGGAGCACTCACTCTCATCCTGGGAAATTACACTGCTGCTCTGCGGGCACATGGTTTGTGATATCTTGATTCCTTTCAACTGACAGTTAATTCAGATGCTTCTATTTAAAAATTAAACTTTGAAATTCATGTAAAACTTCACTACCAAACTACCAACCGGTGATCTCTGTCCCCAAGCAGAACATCGTGGCCAAGAATGAACACAGAACACAAGACTAGTATTCAGACTTGCTACAGAAAAAGAAAAAGGGTCCTCTCCACCCTCTGCAAACCTCTACCCAAAGCAACAATGGTCAACTCTCTTAGTGGAGTCCTTGAATATATATCTTAATTTCTCTGAAGAGCATGCTTATACTGCAATGTCCTGGGTTGTCTTTATTTATTTGTTTTGTTTTCAATTTCAGACATTGGCCATGGACTTTCTATTCTGGAAGTAGGTTAGTTGGCTGGTTATCTTCACATTACATTATTAAAACACACACACACACACACACACACACCTTTTGTGTCTTCCCATCCTTACACTCAATAGTTTCTACTTGTTAATTTTAATTAGGTCATTATCCATAACTTATGTTGCCATGACTGTAAAAATTCCATTTCCAATGAGCCATAAACTTTACTGTGAAGATTTTTTCTTCCCTACACAACTGTTTTCCAGAAGTTAATCCTTGTCCTCTCCCTTTTGCTTTCTTCTGTATGTACCTGCCACTAATTCAACCCCAGACTCTCGGCCAGCTACCTAAATCTCTCAATACTTTCTGGTATTGTAGTAATTTCCTCTTGAACACTTCTGAAGGCTTCCAGTGCCTTAAATTGTGATTATAGGGACCCCTTCCCAGTCCTTGTCATGGTCTAGGAAGTTTATATTTGTAATTCCATGAAAAGTTATTGGAATTCTAGTGAGTTAATTCCAGTCTACCATTTCCAGTACAACCCATGGCAAGAATAAAAACACTAAGGCATATTTGTAGTTATGGAGAGCCAAGGGGTCCTAAGTCCAGCCACACTGATGGCTATCTGCAACAAAGGCCTCTACCCAGGACCAAACCCAGAGTTTACTCATTTGTGAAGAAGGGAGTGGCTTGAGGATGAGTGACTGTGAGAGTGGCAGGAAATGTGTAAGTGCCATGAGCTGGGCAAGGTGGGAGGCCTGAAATCACCTCTGCCATATGCAGAGAGAAGGATATGCAGAAAAAGTAATCTGCAGAACACAACTGAGATAGTATCTAATGTTTTGGGGTCGGTGCTTCGGCTCTGATGAGTAATCTTTGAAGCACCAGGAAGTCATAGCCTCTATCTCAAGGCTCGATCCCAGACAACAGAGTGGAGCATTGGCTCACACATCACACCTCATCCCAGCTCACTTGAGGGAGCAATGGCGGGGAGGCCTGGGGAAACATGCAAAGATTACCATCAGCACCTTGGCTAGACCAATATGCATTATTTAAATCCAGTTGAAGGGAAAAGGAAAAGTCCCAGCCAGCTCTGTGCACATCAACACATGGAAATAGGGCCAGTTTCAGCCAAATGGAGACAACTGCTCCTCCTTCGAGGGACGTTGCCCAGGTGGTCCTCCACAAGGATCACTTTTCCTTTCTGCCTGGAATGAAGCTGCCCTAGATCTCTCTCATCATTGCTATGGAAATCCTCTCCATCTTTCCTAGATATTATTTCCTCTCTCTCCAGCATTCTGTGATTTCTTTTTTGTTCTGTTTTTGAGGGGTTTTTTTTGTGTGTGTGTGTTTTTAAGGAGAAGAGGGTTTGAGACAGAGTCTCACTACATAGTTCAGTCTGGCTTTGAACTCACAGCAATACTCCTGCTTCCGCCCCCTGAGTGCTGGGACTACAGGCCTGCACCACCATGACCAGCTTTCTTTCTTATTTTGGAGAAGCCAATCCACCAGTAACCTCTTGAGTAGCATAAGTAGCATCTTCAACAGCTTCCTATTGCTGTGAAAAAATATCCAACACTGACAGCTTACAGAAGGTGAGGTTTATCCCGGCTCATGGTTTCAGAGGACTTAGTCCATGGTCAGCTGGCTCTTAGGCAGGAATAGGATGACAGGTGAATGTGGTAGTGAAAAGGTGCCCAACACGTGGTGACCAGGAAGTAGACAAGGACAAGAATGTCCCCTTCCAGGTCACACTCCCAGTGTCCCACCAGGCCCCACCTCCTAACTCAGCCATGAACTTCTCAATGGTGAGCATAGCTCCTCCAAAATCCAATCCCTTCCCACAAAGATGAGAATCTGGGGAAACATTTTAGATCTAAACCATAATAGGACGAAAATGCTTTAGGTCCCACATGTCTAGAAAATTTATTTATTGTTCTCCTACACACTCACTCAAGTATCATCACACAAAGTACTAAAAAGGAATTAGTTCTCTTTCAGATATTTCAAGTCATTGCTTTATTGTTCCCGTGTTTCAAACAGAGCTGCTGAAACTACTACTACTATCTCTTTTAGATGGTCTCTTTTCATTTTTTCTCTTTCTCTTTGATTCTTCCTAGTGGATCAATGTTTTATTTTCATTTTGTAAAACTTGGGGGAAAATATTACAGATATGTGGGTTCCCTCTACTGCCTCTCCCTGAAGTTACAATTATGTGCTTCTGACTCCCCACTGCAAACCAACTTAGAAGTTGTGTGTTTGGGTGTGCCAGAAGCCACCGGATTGATGGCTGAAGAAGTGAGAACCACAGTGCCACAGTGAAGACTGCAGGAAGTGAACCGACACCAAAGCTTCACCACACAGCACTCTGACATTGGGGACTCACCATTATTCTTCCCTGTGTCTTCCTCTCACAGGACAGAGGCAGCCCCTTGACCTGTTTCACAAGATTCCTCAGGGTTTGCCTAACTGCTGCAAGGTTTGCTATGTGGGTGTGGTTGGACAATCAGGTATGTTGATGGGGTTCTGATTTTCATATTTTGGAGTTGTCAGTTTTGTGTTTGTTACGTCATTCTTGCAACAGAACAATAATTCAGCAGTCTGAAAAGACATACAAAGGACAAGTGGGTCAGACTAGATGACCTTCATCTTCAGTCCAGATATACTTGATCCCAAGCCCACACCACACTCTTGGGCATCCAGGGCATCTTAGGCATGGACAAGATGACTTGTGGGCCCTAACTGAAGATGCAACAGTCAATACTTAAGAATCAACATTTAACAAAGATTCATCCCCTTAACATTTACTTTAGATACAGGGCATTTTGATACAAAGAAGTGCATAAGACAGGAATGGATTTCTCCAATCACTATACACAGACAGGCCCACAACTGTTCATGACTCACATTAGTGCTTTCTTTCTCTCTCTGTCTCTGTACTGGGGACTGAACCAAGGACATTCAGACTTTTTACTTTGTACTTTTGAGATAGGTTCTCACTAAGTTCCAAGTCTCCCAGACTGGGTTTGAACCTGGGATCCTCTCTCTCAACCTCCCCAAGTGCTGGGATTTCTGGAGTACACCACCATGCCTGGCTCCCTGCTCCCCTTCTCATGGAGACATAAACCTATCACAACCACTGTTAGGTTTAAAAAAATAAAGTCACATCTAAATGTGTGTTCAGAATGTGTGAGAAGAGGTGACCAGTATGAAAGCGAACCACAGTTGAAGGACCATGGCTCCCATGAGTCAAGGGAAGAAAATGGTTTGGGGTGAGCTAGAAAGGAAGAGAAGCTTAGATGAGTGTGAAGGTAAAAGTTAAAAGGCTGCAAGCCAGGTAGGAAGAGAAGAATTAAGGAAGTTGAACAAGTCACAAACCTGAAATCTAGTTCAGGTAGACCGCTTGGAATGAAGAGGAGATGGAAAGCACTGGAAAACATCAGACAGGAAAAAGAACAGATAACTCAGGAAACAGAAAGTAGCTACTGAGAGAAACCCTTTCTCCCCTTGGCTTCCCCAGGCTCTAGAAGCAATTAACACAATACAATTTCAGAGCTGACTTTCACTTGCATAGGCAGAAAAGCCTCTTTTCCGCAGCCCTGCCACAGTTTCTATTTTGATTTTCCAAACGTTTTAAAATTTAAGCAATCACAGAAGTTAAAAGGGTGGTACAAGAACTACTCCTAGCAACCACTTAGATTTAACAACTGTCAACATGTGTACATTTGAAGTCTCTCCCTGAACCATGGGTCACTTCCAGGCATCAGCCCTTTGAGCCCCTAAATGCTTCAGAGTTTATCTCCTCAGAATAAAGACATTCTTCTAAAAAGCGACAATTCGATTATTGCATTAAAAAGTTAATAATAATTCTTAGGCAGGAGGTGTAGCTCAGTGGTAGAGCTCATGCTTAGCATACACAAGACACTGGGTTCAATCTCCAGCATCAAAATGATAATGATAATAAAAATAATTCCCTACTATAATTTAATGTGCAACCCATATTATAGTCTCCCCAACTGTCCTCCAAATGACTCTTCTAGCTGGTTTTCCCTGTTCTTCTTCATCGTCCTTACTGTGGTTGTTCTACCTCAGGATATAATGAAGATGAGCACACCAGATTTCATCACTGTGGTTCTTCAGGTTCCTTTAATCATTTATTCTAGAACATTCTCCATTATCCACTTGCTAATGATATTTTCAAGAGTCCAGGGATATTTTAAAATGAAATTTCTCATAATCTGGATTTGTCTGATTGTACTTTCCTGGCCCTGTTTCACTTGTCCCTAGTTTATCCCTTAAATTTCCTATAAATAGAATAGGTCTAGGGGCTGGATTAGATTCAGGTCAAACATCTCTGGCAAGAACATTTTGGAAGTGGTATTGTGTCCCTTA
Organism: Dinomys branickii; assembly: GCA_004027595.1. NCBI lineage: Eukaryota > Metazoa > Chordata > Mammalia > Rodentia > Dinomyidae > Dinomys > Dinomys branickii. The sequence goes on along the minus strand of PVLD010013296.1, from coordinate 6,677 downwards.
TGTTGAATGCCATCAGGATGCACACGAAGTCTCACGTTCTTCCTCAGACAGGTTTGGTCACTTCAGTCAAGTTGTGAAGAGAAGTCTAGAGAGCAATCTGCACATGTGAACACTATGTCCTGAAACAACATTCCACTCTGTGACCTGGCACCCACTGACAATCACGGTTGATAACAATTAGTATATGAACAATTAGTAAAATGCCTCAAAGAAGCTGAACTTCTTAGAGTTAACTGTTTCCAGAGTCATGAGCCCTTACAGAAACACTGTCCTGAAGCAATGGGCAAAGAATCCCTTGCTTTGGGCTAGCAACTTCATAAAAACTGAATGCATGGCACTTCAGTCTTTCTAAAGAAATTCTGCTCCAAATGTCATCCCTGACCATAAGCAAGAAAGAGCTAACTAACCAGGAGGAGGTGTGTGGCCATGTTCAAAATCAGGTATTTGGACAATGCATTTCCCACACAACAAGGAAATAGTACAAGCTCAGGCATCTACTCCCCTCCACACTGGGCTGGTTCACAGAACACACCTAACAAGAGGCATTTTTCCAGAATGTTCAGTTCTAAATCACTACTTCTTTCAAAATAGTACTTTTTCTTACTGTTCAAAAACAGGTTTCTTTGAAAGACACAAGTGATCCCTTCACTAAGCTGTTCAACCTATGCATTGCCTTAGAAAATTATTCTTTGTCAAATCTTAGGAAGTTAAGTCTGTCTTCCAGGGAGCATTGTGGTGAATGACTGCCTCAAAGGCTATCTCTTACAGACACATATTCACAACTCTTTGGATTATCTCAAAACAGGTTTTTTTTTTTTTAAAGACATCTGCTATTGAAAATTTTTGTTCTGATTCTGGAGCATTCTGATTCAACCCATAACAAGCAAGAAAAGTTTCTTTTTATCCACTTGCGAAATAAGCACAGACCCTCCAGCAAAGAGCTGAGAATCTTTCCAGGGGCGTCAGTCATGTAGAAATACTATGACAAGCTGGAACTGGGGTAGGAGCCAGGCAGGAGGCTATGGGGAGGGACTTGAGGAATCAGAGAAGGTGTCTCCGGGGGACTCCCCCAGAATGGAAAATGATTCCCCATGGTGGAAATGGACTCCTGGGAAGTCAGCCAGGGCTGAGTCACCAGGTCACCATGCAGGTCTGAAGGCAGGCTACACTCTCCAAACTGCACTTTCATAACTCCCTAAGGAGCACTACAATTATTTCAGGGGAATTCCTTTATAAATCTTGTGTGGCTTTTATTTTTTAAAAGTATTTTAAGATTATGCAAATATAAATTCACTTTAGTTTCATTTGAGGGGGGTGTATTTGTTCTAAGAAGGAAAAGGGCTTATACTATCAAGCAAACAGTTGCAGCAGAAGGCTTAGACTCCTGATGAGCGGGGAATTTGGAATCACTGCTCCGGAGAGCAGATGCTGGCGAAATGCTGAACTGACAAATTCTTTAGATTTCATATATACATAAAGGCCTATAGTGTCTCTTTGCAACGGTTAACGCTACCCAGCCCCCGCCAGTCCTCTGTCCTTGCCTTGTGTGACCCACTTACCAACAAACTAGTTTCCCCCCAGCACTTCATTTTCCTCTTGCACAAGTGAATACAAATTTGCCAGAGACTAACTTTACCATGACTCAGAAAAACCCAACGAGTCAAAACATTCTAACAATTCACAAAGACCGGGCCAGAAGCTCTTCACAGAAAAGATTTATTGTCAATTACATAATCTCACCATTGGTGTCAGCCATGCAGCACCTTGGGCATGGAAGCATCTTATTTAAAAATAAAATTCAGAGAGACAGAAAAGCAACCTGACGTTTCTGGTGCACATTAAAATCATGCAACCTTTTTTCTAAATACATAACTGGTCATGTTATTTTTAATAATGGAGGGAAACGGCACCCTTCTCTGTTCTATAGAGTTTAGAGCTGGAAGAATTTCCCTCATGTTAGGGATGAAAACTCTGAAGATTCTACTGCAGAGATTGCAGAGAATATTTTAACTTCGTTCTCTTTTGCTTTTCCTTTTCACCATAAGCACAACAACAAAAGCCAGACTAAGAGAGCAGCTCAGTGGTAGAGCACTTGCTTAACCATGAATGAGGCCCTAGGTTCAGTCCTCAGAGCAGTAAAAATAAACTTGTTCCATCTCTTATTATGTGATGATAAAACAAGGGGACATTTATGTTATCCTGGCCACCGAAACAGAACAGTTTAAATCAAAATGGCCTCCTTGGTTCAAGACACCAAACACAATTTAACAAGTGGATTTCCTTCAGGCTCACCTTGAAATCCCCTTGCCCTAAGAAAGATCACTTCCTTTCTGCTTTGCTTCTGACACAACACGGGTTGCTTGATCACACTAGGAGGTATGCCCACCAAATACAGAACATCAGAATTACAACACTGCCCATTGAAGGTGTAGTAAAAATAACTAGAAAAAAAGAGCCTGGGAAAGGAATCAGATTGGAAACAAACACCACTGATGATACTATTGTTATCCAGTGTTTGGTTACTTTGGTTCCTAGCACCGCCCTTGTCATCAGAAGTAGCCTGAACATTTGCAAATTGGTGCAGGTCAGAGACCCAAGGTATTCCGACAGAAGGATACATGAAGAATGAGCTCATGGTGCAACTGCTATAAGAATTACGAATACTACAGTGAATGACATTTTAAAATAGTTAGAAGAGGTCATTATTTTGGACTAGGCTCTTGCACTAGGCTGAGAAAAACCAGACTAAAAACAAAACGGCATCACCAAACTGAAACTACGTTACATCTGGCCTTCAGAGAAATCAGGAGAGACAGAAAGACAAACAGAAAGAGAGAGAGAGAGAGAGAGAGAGAGATCACAGCCAAACTTCTCAAACAGGCTTCTTTAAATCAGTATGGCAACAAAGTTCTCTCTCTTCTAATCCCTACCAAAAAATAATTTAGAGGCAACTCTCCTATTGTTCTGCCTCCTGTGCCTGTCCTTCAAGGAGAGTAACTCTGAAATGACCAGTCTGCCTTTGCTTTGTGTTTTCTTCAGTCCTTTTCTCGTAAAAACAAGCTCCTTTGCTCAGCTCACTGAAACATTTTCTCTATTGATGAAATGAAGTGCTGCCAGATGCTAGAATTACAAACGAAGTCAAATGGGGATCTTTAAACTGCATTTGTTATAATTTTGTCTTCTGACTCTTGCATAAGTCAGCTTTGTGTCACTGTGACAGAGCACCTGTGACCAACAGGTGCAAGGGAGAAAGTGCTCTTTAGACTCCTGGTTTCAGAGGTCTCTGTCTGTGGTAACTTGGTCAGGTTGCTTTCAGGAAAGAAGGAAGGAAGAGAGAGGGAATGAAAGAAGGAAATAAATTAATTACCGAGTACCAGTGTATAAGTGGCCAGTGAGCACTTCCTGGAGCAGATAATATTGCAATGGTGATCAGTATCAAGGCCCTGGGGTCAGACTAATGCAATTCAATCCTGGCATTGACTTAAATGCCTGGTTTAACCTCACTCCACCTCAGTTTTCTTATCTGTAAAATGGGGATGACCACCACCAGTCTTACACTGCGAGACCCAGGGGACATGATGTCCGGGAACAAGTCATAAGTGCTCGTTACTATCACTGTTACGATCAACCCCACCATGCTCCTCCCCACCACCCCAGCTAATCTCTGAACAATTGTGTCTTCTCTGCTTCTGAAGATCTCCGGACAAGGATACAGGAATTTCCTCCTCCAGGAAGCTTTGGCTGTAACATAAATAAAATATTGAATAATAATTAAATAGCAAGTATAAGAGAATGTCATCTCCACAGTGGGTGAGCACAGTGTGAGTCTACCTTCTTCTAATACCTAAGTCTCCCCTGGCAGTTAACTTTTCAGAGTTAACTACTACTTTACAACCTGGTTGACTAAACAGAATTCAGAAATAAAGTTATCACACGGTTTCCTAAAAGTCCAAATTTACATGAGTTGAAGGAAAGGAAAGACAGGTAGGGTAGAGGAGCTTGACGGCCTGTTAGAAAACAGGAAATATTCTTAGATCAAATAGAAGTCATTGGCCCAGTTGTTCCTTACATTTCTCTTCCGTGAACTAGATTTTTTTGTGTGTTTGTTCAGTTGATTTTTGTTAAGTAAAATGTTTTAGGCCATATTTGTAATCATCGTATGCTTTCACAGATGGAACAAGCCTGCTTCAGGATCCAATTCTTTATCTAAATAAATTCACCAAATAACTAATTAGTGCTAAACAAAAGTGGCACAAAAGACAAAGTTAAAACAAATCTCAAGAAAAGTAAACTCTCTAATTCAGTAGCATAATCAACCCCTTTTGACCATTGGCAGAGAACCAAGCTAATTGTGAATCCTCATTTCTTCACCAATTACAAAGCTCTGTCTGTATTTCTAACAGGTCCCCAAGGTTTGCCACCTTCCCAGGTGGGTCTCACTGAGCTGTGGTTGACCTCCTGTCCCGGTCACATCTTCCCAAAGCCCATATATTTTGTGGTTGAGTTTTCATCCTACAGAAAACACAACTGTAAAGAATCTGGGGTATGGACAAGTTTAAGTGAAAGGCACAGCAGAAAGAGTTCACTGCCAACCCCAGCAGCCCTCCAATGGCCCACTGCATTCTTGTCATTCTTCTGCAGAGCCACCTATAGAATTAGCTTGATGTACATTGTGATCCTAAGCATTAAATCTGCCACTAATTCCCACCACCCACTGTGAGTCATAAACCATTGAATCCAGGACTCCCTTCAGTTTCCAAGAGCTAATAATTTAAGATATAAATGATTTCACAAAAGTTTAGTTTCATCCCAACTAAAAACATCTGGTGACTTTGGTTGTTGCTTTTGACCTAGTGGCTAGTCCATAATACTGTCATATGTGCATCTCGTTACTTCAGAAGGGAAACTCTTATCTCACACGTCCTGACTTTCTTAAGCAAGATAAAGCTAAGAAAGTATTTTAACTAAGGGAGAACCTGGCATGGCTATGGTAAAAATAGACTGAGAAATCACCAGGCTAGCACTCAGTGGCGGAGAATAGACCTGCCCCAATCCAGCGCCTCCAAAGAAGAGATACAGTAGTAGTATCAGCCTGGCCAGCGAAGCTATTCTTAGAAAAACAAAGCAAAAGATCCAAATCCACTTCTTAGAGCAGTGGCTTTCAGAGTTTTGTTTTATTTTCTTGTTTTTACCAGTTTCCATGGTAAAAACTATACATATTTACACTTGGGCCTGGTATACAGACACATGAGCTGAAACAAAGAATTCTTTACTCCATGCTTTCCTCAGCCACAAGCAATACACAGTTGTGTTTTCTAACTTGTTTCCATTTCATTTGTAAATATTGGTGTGAATTACTGTGTTCGTTTTCCAACATTGTGACAAAATACCTGAGATAAACAACCTACAAGGAGGAAAGATTTATTTTGGCTCACTGTTTTTTTGAAGGTTACAGTCCATGGTTGCTTGGCTTTGTTACTTCTGAGTCTGTGTTGAAACAATACAATATGGCAGCAGTACATGGTAGGTGAAGCCCTCACCTCATGCAGGAGGCAAAGAGAAAGAGGAAAGGGCCAAGGTCTACATATCCCCTTCAAGGCCATTCCCCCAATGACCTACTTCCTCCCCCTAGGCCCTACCTCTTAAAGGTCCCACTATGTCCCAGTAGAACCACAGACTGGGGACAAAGCCTTTAATATACAAGCCACTGGGATTGCTTATCCAAACCACATCAGTAGTAAATGCTTTCACTATCCACTGTCATTTAAAAAGTGCACCCTAGAAACTCATTTTCCACAGAGCTAAGATAATTCTAACTAAACTAACCTAATAGCAGGGCACAGATATGTCCACCCAAAGTTGAGGATGAGAAACTTGATTGGATACTGTGTTATTCAGCTTTCTGTCACTGTAACAAATACCTGAAATAATCATCTTATAAGGAGGAAAGGTTGAACCTGGACTTACCAGACTTGGGGCTATCAGACACAGCAGGTAAATAAAAGGCGGGGGCAGTGTAAGGACACATAGTGGAGGCTGAGACGTGCTGGCATCTCTGCTCCACCACCCCTTCCCATTGCCAGAATTTCATCAACCAGGTAAAAGTTGAATGTTTATTTCCTAGAGGAACTAAACGGTCTTAGAAAAAAAGAAAACTTTAGATATTACAATACTGTTTTCTTCAAGAAAAATGCCCAGCTCACCATTTACCCTGTTCTGGATACCCACCCATTAGAAAGCATCCTCCAAATCCAGAGATTCAAATCAGCTCAACATCACCAGTTATTTTTGATAAGACTCCAAGTTGAGAAACTGAGTCACCAAAATAGGAACCCAAAGAAACAGAGACCATGTAGGAAACAAGAAAACTTTAACGGGCCTCGGGGCGCAGCGCGGGGACCCCTCTCCATCCGCGAGCCCGGAGCCGCGCAGCCCCAGGACTAATTCCATAAAATTGGATTTTATTTCCTCCCACTAACAACCAAAGAACAACAGATAAGGGGATGATGGGAAGATGGCGACCAGGTGAGCAGCAAGGGAGCGATCCTCCTTAATAAACACCACCAGCTCGAGACAGACTTGGCGAGCGTGAATGCCGGGACCTCGGCTGGGAAGTTCAAACTGGGCGTATTTCTCTGAGATGCCGGGGGAGATGTGGTAGGGCGGACCAGGCTGCC
>PVLD010013295.1:0-56611 GCA_004027595.1 Dinomys branickii | reverse complement strand
TGCAGGTATGTGCTAGGGAGACTGGGCCATTTGCCCACGTATGGCACAGTTTGGATGGGGCTGATTATAGTCTTGTTTCTGTTGAACAAAAGGGCAAGAATGCTCTTCTTACTTCTTTTCCTTAGAAATGGAAGCCAACTTTGTGTGCGATTGCGTAGGTGGGATCCATGGGCCAAGTTCTGTGCACTTAAGATTTTGTCAGCCGCTGACCACACAGAGAGAGTCCCAGCCGGTAAACCGATGCCTGGGGCTGGGGATATAGCTCAGGGGCACAAGCGCAAAAAAAAAAAAAAAAAAAAAAATTGCTCTTGTAACGTTTCCATTTGTTTCCTATTTTCTTCTAGTCTTTTATCTATTTCTTCTCTATGTGTATGGAACATTTCTTCCATTATTGTTTTCAGTTCGTTTTTTGTCTGAGAGATCATTGCAGGTATGTGGCTTATTTCTGCTTTAAGCTCTTTTATGTCCTATTGGAGATGTTTCATTTCGGATGCAATCGTTTCATAACTTGTAGATATGTGGCTTCCTGGTTCCCCTGTATCCTCGCATTCAGAACTTGTTCTGGGTGGGGTTGAGTTCTGAGACTGCGTTCTGTTCATCTCTTTTCCCATTTTTGGGTATCAGATTCAAAATGTTGCGTTGTAAATTCTCCAGGCCATTCAGCAGGCAAAGGTCTGCTGCAGAGTCTGCTCCAATGACTCCTTCTCTTTGGGAGAATGTCCCCTAAGCTTTCTGATGAGAGATCCACTTAAAAGGCTGCTCAGATGCTGCTTTGTGGACCTCGCTATTCCCTACCCCGAGACCTGGCTGGGGCGCATAAACAGCTCACCGCCCCAGGGACCCTGCAGGCAGGGGACCGCTCAGGTGTTCCTCCCTGGGTGGAGCTCCTACCCCACTCAAAAATTCCGTAGGGGCGCCCAGCCAGCTCTTCCGTCCCGGGAACAGTGCAGTCAGAAGAGCTGCTCGGATGTCCCTCGCTGGGCGGAGTTTCTCCCCGACTCAAAAAAACCGGTCAGGGCCCCCAATCAACTCACCCTGGGATCGTGCAGGCAGGAAAGCCTCTCAGATGTATCTCCTTGGGTCTAGCTTCTTCCCGACTCAGAAATCCTGTTGCAGTGCTCACTTGGCTCACCCGTTCCGAGATCCATGCCGGCAGGAGATCCCAGCACTCCCCCTCCTCTTCAGCGTTCTCGCAGGAGCTGCTGATGCTCTCCGGCTGAGGATGCCACCGGCTGCAGGGTCGATGCTCTGAGTAGGATCCCGTTCAGTTGCGCGGATTAGCTCAGTCTGTCCGAGGAGCACGTTCTCCGAGTTTGCTCTGCTCCGCCGTCTCCAAAAATTCCTGATCGTGGCCGCCTTTGCCCGTTCATGTTTGGGAGATGGGCGGGTCCCTCCCACCGCGATTGCACTCGGTGTTGCGCGGGACCGGCGATCCGTGGCCCACGCAGCGCCGATCGCCTCGGGCGCCCAGCTTTCAGTGCCCGCCCACTTCTCACTGGCGTATCCAGCCGACCCATTAATGCTCAGGCAGTGCAGAGCAATATGTTCAGTTGGAATTTTGCAGCCGTAGACCCGGCACCCGCGCAAAAGATTGGTCTCTGGGAGAGTTTCCCTCTGCCGCTCACCTGGTCGCCATCTTCCTGGAAGTTAAACAAATGAAATTTAAAAAAAAAAATAGAAAATTTAGTAGGTAATAAAAACAGATGAAAAAACATAAATCAGAAAATAGAAAAATGAGAAAATTGAAAAACTTTATACCAATTTTCTTGAGCAAACCAATAAAATAATGGCAATTGAAAAGTCAAATAAAGAAAACTGCCAAAATGCATCAATTTTTAAAATTGTACTTCATATTTTAAAGAGGATATAACAGTTGGGGAGATAAATTCAACATTATAGAAGTTTACAAATGTAACTTTTTACCTATTAAATGTTAAAATCTCAGTGAAGTGTTCTGGGTTTACCGAAAGTGTCTCCAAAGGGGTAGAGAAATAGAGTGTTCTAAAAAATTGAAGTATTCTTAAATAATTTAGTTTCAGTAAAGTTTTAATAGAGACTTTTCAAGCTTTGGAGACACAATATATATTAGTTAATAGCACATAGAAAAGGAGGAAGTTTCTCAATAAGTTTCATGAAATGAGATTAATTCTAAATTATAACTTAAAACATAGCTATGAAATGTATGAAATGGAAACCATGGGAACATTCTACTTCTTGGTAAAAGGTGGTAAATTAGCTTAATCAAAACACAATCTGAAAAATCTATATCCCATAAATATTTAGAATTTTTCCTAGTAAATTTTTTAAGTGGCAAAGAATATCTGTGTTCAGTCAATCTCATACTAAGAACAAAGCATAGCATTTTTTTTTTATTTTGGGTAGGGAAAGTAACACTTTTCCTAACTTTATTCTGGAAGTTCTGCCTAGACTAATTAGACAGAGATGTTGACTTGGTAAAGATTCAGAAAGGTTTAAAGAGCTTCAGAGATGTCATCATTAGGGACTAATAGGAAATGTGATCCAATCGCTGGGTCATTTGTGGATGCACTTAGGGGCTCAGACTCCTGGATCCAGGCAGGCACCCGTGGACATGGTGAGCAGCAGGCAGTGCCAGTGCACACAGAGGTACCCAGCAGACACACACTGTCCTGGAGTGTGGCAGATGAAGAGGGCAGGAGCCTGTGGTGCCCGGTTTGGATCTGAGTTCTTCTCCTAAAGGCCCGTGTGGCAAAGGCTCCCTTCCCAGCCTCATGCTACTGGGAGCAGTGGAACCTTTAAGGGGTGGAGACTCCTGGAGGTCCCTGGGGGCGTGACCTCCAAGGGGATGCTGTCATTTATCTGCCTTTGTCTTAGTCTCCCCTTCCACTTCCTGGCCACCAGGAAACAATTACTGTGCCCACCAGGTGCTCCCTGCCATGTTGTGCTGCCTTGCCACAGGCCGGAAAGCGACAGGGCCAACCCAGCATGGAAACCTCTAAAGTTGTCCCGGCCCGCGGGTAGTCAACGAAGGCTCCTAAAGAGAGGGGGAGCGGGACTAAGGGAGACAACAGGGACACGAGAAATGGAGGCAAGACAGGATTCTGATCAAGCCTCGTTTATTGAGCAGAAGTCTCGGGTTTATATACAGTGCAGAAGTGGGAATTGACGTCAATAGGTAACCAGGCAACGGAGGGAGGTCCAAACATCACACGATATTACATCATTATAGGAATTTGACCATATATGGAAGATGTTACATAAGATGTTACATAACTACAGGAAGTTGACCATATATGGAAGAGGTTACATAACTACAGGAAGTTGACCATATATGGAAACAAATTTCAAGATGGCTGGTGGCTTACAAAATGGATGCAGACCGCAGGTCTCTCAGCGGTCTCCCACATAAAGTCACGAGCTAAAACAAACCTTTCAGGCATTTGGTCACAGAGCCAAAAAGCCAGCTGACATCTGGCTGTCCCTAGCCAGGGCGAGCGAAGGCACCTCTCCTCTTTGTAGCAGGAAGGTCTAGAGAGCCTCGGAATTCTATTTCTCACTTTATAAGCTTGAAATATCTTTTGGGCATCCAAGTGGAGAGGGAGGTTAGCAGTGCATGCAGGAGTCTGGGATGGGGAGGTCTGTGCTGAATGTTCCTGTCAGAGTTGGGTGGGGTCTGCAGCCGTGCCGGAAGTACAGACGGAAGCCATCTGTGCTGCGTGTGCGGCACGCCTCTCTCCCCAGTGGCTGAGAGAAGTAAAGGGACCCTTTCTTCTACTACTCTACTACAGCTACTCTACTCTTCCCACTCTGTTCCCTGCAGTTGTTTGCGTGGCTTTGCATCATTTTTAGTAACATCCTTGAGTATTCAGTTCAGACGTAAGTATATTCCTATTTGGACATGCACAGTTCACCACGTTTGCCTGACCTGGACAGTGCTAATTATGCTTCTTATACTTTCTGAGCCATTATCTCCTATTTGCCTTATACTGATAGAAGTGATTAAAAATGATGTGACTATTTTAAATTTTGTGTAAATGCTTCATTGGTATGCTCTTTAGCATATTAAAGTTTAAATGTCATTTTTTCATTACTTGTTACTTTATCATTATAATGTTCCTACCCATAGCTTAAATTGTTATAAATCTTATATTATGATATAATGTTCTACAAGAAATGATATATTACTTGAAATTAATCTATTTGTAGACGTTCTGCATTTTGATTGTTTAAATGTTCTTAGGTAGCCACATTTTGGTGCTTATTTCCTTCTAAGGAAAAGCACTTAGCCCTCAGTAAATGGGAAAATATAAATAGTACAAAGGTGGTGCCCATCTGTTAAGATTTCTGTGTTACTTTGTAAATCTTTCCACAGGTAATATCTTTTTTCTTTTTACTTGTTTGTCTTTACCTTTATTCCTGGAGAATTTTAAGTAATTTTTGAGGGAAACTTATTTCAAATCTTTCCATTTCCTTTCTGATGTCTTTGTACCCAGATATTAGAATTTCATTACAAAATCCTTTATCAATGAGAATTTAGATATTTTAATTTCAGGGATATTTTACTATGGGCCTTAGATTTCCCCCCAGTCTCACTGGCTGTGAACAGAAGCGTGATATGTGGTCCAACTCTGACACACACTCACTCCCCAGTGGCTTTGTGTGAAATCTTAACAGTTCCTTGGCACCAGTTTTGTCTTGAGGACACCTGCACCACTTGCAAGATTTGTAACTGATTGTTCTATGCTACTTCCACTTGCTTGGTACCAAAATGACTTGATAAAGATGTTGACATCACTGAGACTAACTCTGAATGTGGTTGCAAGGGTGGACTTCAGTATCTGAGATCACCACAGGCTTCCCTGAAGCTTCCAGTATCTTTAAGTCTCGAAATGCTCTCAGAGCAGGGGATGGTTCAGAAGTGTACCATTGATGAATGGGTGGGTGGATGCATTCATGTATGGACAGTTGCCTGAAGGATGGATGTGGGGTTGATGGTGGATAGACGAATGGATGGCTGGATAAGTGAATGCTTGGACGGATAGGTGACTGGATAAAGCTGGGATGACCCACTGAACAGGGGCAGAGTGGAATGGGAACACTTAGGATGTGCTGACAGGCTGTATAATGAGTAAGGTTGTGAGAATACCGAGTGTAAGTGAAACTGGACACAGATGGGAAGCCTGGCTCTGTTTCTATTGGGTACATTACATATGATTGTTCCTTCATATCTAAATCATGCCGTACCCACTTTATATTGATAATGTTGATCTATTAAATAGAAAGAAATTTGGAAGAAATATTTTCTGGAGTTGCCATTTTTCTGGAAGTTTCTTGTTTTGCTAATTAAGCTATTTTGAAAGTTAAATTTGATGAAATGTCATAGACCCAAAGAAAACAGGGTCTGACAAAACTAGAAGATACAAGTTAAGCAGACCGAGAGCCCTGGTGTGTTCCACACACATACAGGAAATTGTTGGGTGGCAGCGTGGGAGAGTGGATGGAAGGACGCAGGAGGTCGGAAGGTGATAGGGAACCAGGGTATTAAAAGGGGTCAGATGAGGGTGGAGTGCCAGGATCTGGACACTAACATTGTTGAAGGGGAGAAAAAACAGAGAAGCAGCAACAGAGTTATGACCTAGATAGAATTCTGAGGGGCAAAGAACCCTCTTTCCACAGACCCTCCTTGCTTCCCTGGAAGTAGAAACTTTGTTCCTAGGCACCTTGAATTCCAGACTTGGCTTTTCATGATGCAGTCAAAGATTTTATAGGAAAAGAAGTCTATTGGATTAAATAACTAACTTAATTAGTATATCTTTAAGATCTGTTTGAATTAGAAAACGTCCAGTTGGTCCTTCACAATGACAGGTAGATGGCCTCGCATATGTGACCCACACTTGATATGCAGACACAGCAAGTCCTTCTGGAAGCCAGGGTATTTTGGAGAAGGCTGAGAAAAAGACACATGTGCTGCAGAAGAAACTCAAAATGCAATCCCAACTGTAACCTTGTGCCATTTCTAGGTTTTGGTTTTCCCATTGGAGATAAAAGAAGTCTGAACAAAAGATTGCCAAGGCCTGATATTGTGTGATTTGGGCGTCCTAAGCCTTAGTTTCCCGCCTGGCAATGACCACTCATTCACGCCCAGCAGGAACTGAGGAGGTGAAACATGGATTCAGAGGAGCTCTGAAGTCTCAGCAGAGAATAACTGGTAACAAAGCACAGATACATGGTGATGTGCTGCACTAATAATTACAGGTCATGTATATTTGCTACCAACTTTAAAACTCCACTGTAATACAGATTATGTCCACATAAAGGCGTAAGGAATGCATGCAGAATTGTATTTAACTTGCTAATGATAGAACCAGCAAGGAGACAAACAAGGATTTTATAATCAGCTGGGGAAAGAATGTGCATCTAAGACTGCTAAATTACATCACGTATTGTTGGGCATTGTACAGAGGAGTGCAACCGTAACACGGGGTGGGTGTCCCTCCCAGCTGGGACTCAGGCTGTCTAAGGCAGTCACTCAGCAGGTAGAGTTTAAAGGAAACCAATTTAGAAAAAAACAGAGCAGCCATTCTGCACTTGTCAGTTCTTCAAAACTGAGCCCTACACGTAGGGAGGGGGTTGTGCTTCATTTCACCCGAGGAGCTCCTTTCCAGGCAGGTGCTGTCCGGCTACCCTCTCTGTGTTCACGTCTGTCAGTAACCTGGCCACCTCAGCTCCTCCTTAGGTCCTGTCTCTTCCTAGCTGCTTGCTCATAAGTAAAAAACGAAAAGATCTCTTACAGGCACCTCCAGATGCTCAGCTATCCGGAAGCTCTCTGAACGCTGTCTTTTCTTGAATCGAAGTTTTGTTATAGAGCTGTGATGGATTACATACATCATTGGCTGTTGACCATCAGCCTTAACCTTCAGTCATCCTCCATACACTGGATATGGTGTGTGTGTGGGGGGGGGAATCTGTAGAGGAAAATCCCAAACTTCTAATCTTGCCTTGTGACCTATCTCATCTTTAGGATACCAGAAAGACTTTTTACCATGTTGAATATTCCAGAATTTTAGGAATTGTATGCCCAGAAATAGGGGCAAACACCAAACATCTGTTTCACCGTATCAGAAGGCATTAAAAAAAGAAGGAATTGAAAGTCAACCTCTCAGGGCATGAGAGACTCGTGACTTAAGCCCCACCCTTGTTCACCTCACTTTTCCCCCTGGGGACATCAACGACACATCAATCAAAGAATGGATGTCAGACTGAAAGAAGGAGCCTGCGTTGGCCTCACCCTCGCTGGGCTGGGGGATAGCACTTGTGACTGCTTCCAGGGCAGCTGGGACCTGAGAGGCTGGAGGTGCAAACACAAGGAGCCACGAGGGAGGAGGTCAAAAGTGCTGTGTGGAATTTTCCTTCCAGGGCATTTTCAGCCTCCTAACCTGTGTGGGTACAGAGCAGGACGTCAGAAACCCGGCAGAGAGCAGCAGCTGGTGACTGAGGATCTGACAGAGGTGCTGCCAGTGTCACAGTGCTAAGGAGAGAAACAGTTCCAGTTCCTGCGAGGTGGGAGAGCCCGCAGAAAATCAGAAGCTGTCACCTTAGCCCTTCACAAAGGTTGCACTCTAACAGTGAGGGGACACTGGAAAAGAACAGCCTCATAAGACTGAAAAGTTGTTCTCAGCTGTCTTAAAGTATCTTTCCATATTATCTCTGCCTGCCAAATCTCATCATTCAGAACTTTTACAGTTTTGTGTGTAATACAAGAGTCCCATGCAAGCTAAGAAATAAAACCTAGTGAACAAAACCAGCAGAAAACAAAAGAAAATAAGAAAAATATCTAGAGCTTATCACTATATGTCAGAATGTAAGTGCAAATTTTTAAATGTACCCCCCGAAGAACAACCTCAAGAAAACAGAAGTTGAAGAATTTCACTGAGAATTGAAATGTATCAAAAAAATTTGAGAACTGAAAAAGAGGATTAGTGATAGTGAAGGCATATCAACATGAAACATCCAAGTAAGTGGTGAAGAAAGAAAAAAATATGACAGGTTTGTTGGAAGAGAAAGCTGACGCATATACAATTTAGGTCCCAGAAATACTGAAAAACAAGAATGAGACAGAAATGAATCTGAAAGAAAACAGGTGAAAGAATACTGAGAAGGGATATCAAGTCCTGAGATCAAGAAATTCGACAAACTTCAAGTGGAACAAATCCAAAGAAAACCACACCGAGGCACTTAGTAGTAAGACAGCGGAAGTCCAAAGGCACAGGTGGAAATGTTAAAAGCAAACAGAAAAAAAGAGACATTTATCTTCAAAGGAACAAAATGTTGACCACTCAACTGACTATTCAAGGTAATGGTGGAGGCTTGGGAAACGGAATAACAACATTAAATATTAATAAAAAATTGCCACCTAGACTATTGAAATTAGATTCCACCAATGAAGGCAAGCAAAGATTTATAGTCTCTCCCAAAACAAAATAAAAATGGAATGTTTGTTTCCAGCTGGCCTGTGCTACAAAAATTACTGAGAGAATATTTCAGGCAGTAGGAAAATAAATAAATAGAGTGGGAAATGGAATAATGGAAAGACCATAAGAAGGTAACAAAGGAGAAAAAAAGAACAAAAACAGATGGGCTACATAGAAAATAAGTAACAAAGCAAATTTTTAAGGCAAATGTATGCAGCATTATGTTAAATAAAATTAATAAATATTGTGGTTAAAAAAAGATTTTCAAGTAGTGTTGAATATCTCTCTGCTGCTTTCAAGAGATCATAACCACAGGGTAGGAAAACGTTGAACATAAAGTGGGAAATCATGTAAACTCTAACCAATCAGTTGAGGTAACGAAGTAGATTTTTAAGGCAAGAAGTACTAGTATTAGTAGAGAAAAATGATAAAAGACCCAACTGAACTAGAATAAATCTGCTAAGTATATATGTACCTAATAGCTGTGCTTTAAACTAGGTAAAGCCTAATGGGGTGGGGTGCTGAAAGTAGCGGTAACAATTCCACAGTTGCAAAGCTATGTGTGCGGTCATCCGGGAGACCCAGAACTCAGCCAGAGTATCGGAGATTCTTACAAACGATTTTAAAAGGCTCGACAACTCAGAAAATAATGACAAAAGACTTCAAAAGACATATATTTAAAGAGGATATCCAGTCAGTTATTCACCGGGGATATGCAAGGGAAAACCATCATTGCAGGTTAATGCTCACTACACTGATGGACAAAATATAACACAAACTAACATAATAAAATGGACCTATATCAACTGAAATTCTCACGTATCGATTCTGGATGTCAATGTTGGTGCAACCACTTTGGGAAAATGTACACTAGTTGCTGTTACTGCTACACGTCCCTGTGAGCCAGTCAGCACATTCAGGGGAAGTGTGTGTTGGTGCATACCAAGAACATGTCATGTACAAATGTTTCTGCAGGTTGTTTTGTACTGTTCCGCATTCCTTTTAAAAGCTACTACCAAACTACTATAGCTTTCTGGTACTCATAGATATCTAGAAGTAAATATCTATGGTAGAAAATACCTATCAAATATAATAAATTGCTGTATTCTGATAGAAGGGAGTATAATTAAACATTGAAGATGAAGTCAACACAGCTATGTGCAATGTGTGTATGGATCACGTGCACTTTCATGGTGAGGACAGGAAGCCTGCTACAAAGCACATGTGTTCTTGTCCTGGGAGTTCGTTTCTAGGGAGGCAAAGTGATTCCACTCTGTTAGAAACCTGGTAAGCTCAGGGCTGATGGGCCTTCCCATTAGGTCCCTCAGTCCCTGTGGCTGTTTTGTGCATGCCTTGGCATTTTGGCGGTGGATGCTATAACGGGGCTTGGGTAGGCAGAAAATGAGCTTGTGAAGGAGCAGGCTGAGCTTGTTAGGTCTGCAAGGAGCTCAGCCAGTGTGTTCTTTCCTCATATTTTGTTGGTTTATTTTTCAAACATTGCTCTGCAAAATATAATTGTTCATAGCTATTAGTAACTTTGTGAAGTAGGACTTCGATGGTCAATTCAGAAAACGCTGCATATTCCAGCACTAGTGCAGAGGTTCGCAGTAAATACTGGTATACTTCAAGCTCTGAAAAGATCCTTAGGGAAAGGACCTTTGCTTAAGTTGTTCACTGAAGCTTGGTCCCAATTTACTTGAATAAGAATTTTGCAAAATGTTTCCCCTTCTTCCTTCCCTTGAAAGGAACAAAATTATTTGCCTTTTCTGAGCACTTAGAGTATGTGGATGCTTTAAAACTTCACTTCAGAACGAAGATGGATTTCATTTCTTGGATTTCGGTGGAGACTGGACAGTACATGAGAAATGATGTCAGCTCAAAAGGAATGGAATAAGGCCCCTGAGCAGTCCTGCCCAGAGTCCAGGAATCTAGGTTAGGGCAGATTCCCAGGAGAGTGGAAAGAAGTAGGGACAAAGAGAAACTCTGGGCCCCCTCACAGCCCTCCCCTGGAGCTCCACTGCCCCGCAAAGAGGATGTTAATGGGTAGGGTAGTGTCCCAGCTGCTCAGCACTGAATTGGCATCCCTGGAAGAGAGCTACATCTCTAAGCCTTTGTAATTTTTTTAAAGCCTGGTCTCATTAAGTCATTAAGGTGCTAGGTCTGGGCTCAAACTTGCAGTCCTCTTGCCTCACCAGAGCCTCAGATTAGGGGTGTGCTCTGCACTGCCGTACCCACCTGGCATTTTGTTTTGATGATTATTTTCTCTATAGAAGCCAGATGCGCTTCATTTTCATATTTTGTTATTTGCTATTTCCCTCATTTTAATTGTTCTGAATAAAATGATGTCGTACCGGACCCTTACAGAAAAGCGGTGCACATGGGCGCATGAGGCATGCTTAGACACAGACATACTTTAAGTTGCTTCATTTCACCTGAGAGTGAAACAAAAATGTCTGTTAGGAAATTGCCCTTTCCTCTCCTTCGAGGCTAATGTCCTGTGAATCTAAACCACATCAGGCGTACAAAGGAGAAACTGACATGCAGTAGATGTTACTTTCCCTTTGTGAGTATCAGTTGGGAAATTTTGTACTTGGAAACTGAGGTGCAGAAGACCATGACTCACAGTAGGGTGGAGAGAAAGCAGCTGCTTGAAAAGAGGCTTGAGATGTGAAGTTCAGTGTACGTGGCTTTTATTTTCAATCTAATTTAATGGCTCCAAAGGAAAAATCACCAATAATCTAGTTCTTAAGATAGAATGTCATGCCATAAATGACGGATGGGGCTGTCTGGGCTGCTAAATTGGGTCACCTTCCTCTCCTTTGCTTTGCCATTCTCGGGTGCTGGGTGTTCCTCTGGGTGCAGTGCTGGGGGAAAACAAGGAGCTGCGACCACAGGCCCTTGTTTAGGTCGGTTTTCATTGGCATTCTGTCTTCTGTGGCTTTAAATCTAAAACATACTATGTCTCACTTGTGAACACAGCCATGGCCTCTGTATTTCAGGCTGGTGGTTCATGATGGAATTCTGAAAGTTTTGCTCAGTTATACCTGCCCTCAGCGGCAACGCTGTGCAGCATACAGTACTAGATCTGAGGGGAAGATGGCCAACCCAGACGTCCCAGCAGAGATGGCTTGACCTGGAGCCTGTGCTCCTCAGCCTCACTTATGCTCAGTTTAGCACACCCTGAAGAAGCACCTGTCCTGGCCTAGATTGTGTGGGTAACTAAGGCAGCAAGGGGGGCAGGACACAGACTCTGCCCTCCGGGGAGGACTTGTAGCTAGTTTTTTTTAGTAGTGGGGACTGAACCCAGGACCTTCCCGTGGAGCTACATACTCAGCCCTTTGTATATTTTATTTAGAGACAGGGTCTTGCTAAGTTGCCCAGATTGGGCTCAAACTTAGGATCCTGTCTTAGCCTTCTAGAACGCCAGGATTACAAGCATGCGCTGCAAGATGAAAAGGGGCTCCTTCCTATATGGGTCCGTGCAAGAATAGGCCTATGTTAACTAACCCAGTGTGTTAGTGTGTCTGTGATAACAAAGCGCCACCGACTCGGTAGCGTATACACATCAGAAGTCTTTTCTCACAGCTGTGGAAGCTGAGAAGCCCAGGATCAAGGCCCTGACAGGTCCAGTGTCTGCAGCATCCTGTTGTATGACAGAATCTCCTCAAGGTAGGAACCGCATGTGGGAGAGGATGGCCGCTGGAGGCAAAAGCCTCCCTCCTGTGGAATCTCCTTATAAGGTCGCTCTTGCTGCGTACATGCGCTCTTGAAGACCTATTCCCTCTTGGAATCCATCCCATCTGAAAGAACCCGCATTTCTCTGCTGTCACCCTATTGATTATACTTCAATTTATGGATGTGGGGGTCAGCAGGATCCACCCATACCAGTGGTCCAGCTGGCATTGCCATGTCAGGGGTCCCAGTGGTCCACAGCAACCTATACCACCATGGGCCCTCTGTCTTGAGATCACACCACAGAAACACTCAGTTTAGCATCTATCCTAGCATACAAGAAACATAGCCAAGACAAATGGCTTCCTCCGTTGTCCTGTTGACTAATGGAGTTGAATGAATCAGAGCCCAAGTGCTGTTGAGTGGTGATTAGCAGTGTCCATTTTTACTCATCATTATTTTTTTAAATAGGGTTTGGGGATATAGCTCAGTGGAACAAGCGCCTCCCTGGCAAGCTCAAGGTCCTGAGTTTGATTCCTGGTGCCAAAAACATAAATAAATGAATAAATAAAAAAATAATAAAAATTTATTTTTAATTTTTAAGTAATTCAAATTTTAGGCTGTCTGGTACTTGTGAATGATATTTCCCCTCAAGCTTCCTAGAAGTTTACTTTGTCTCAAATTAATGCAGCTTATGCTTTTTTTCATTAGTGTCAGTATGGTACAACTTTTTCATCCATTTACTTTTAATCTACATGTGTCTTTAAAGTGGATTTCTAATATACAACAAAGAGTTATGTGCTATTCATGATCCACTTTGAAAATGTACACTATTGGTCTGCTTAGACTATTGACATTTAAAAAGCAATTGTCAGTGTAATCGTGTTACAACTGTGATGTTCTTTGCTTACTTTGTTCGTTGCCCTTGATGTTTCTTCTTGTCTTCTACTTTTTCTGCATTTTGTAGTTCTCATTGAACATTTTATTGTTCTATTTTTCTATTTTCTTAGCATATCTGATACCTTTTTAAAAAATTTTTGTGGTGGTCCCTCCCCCCCAAAAAATTTACATTTGCAGAAATGGCAGGGGAACTGCATAATGTGACAGAGAGATCAGAGGTATTCTGTAATAATAAAGGAGCCAGTTCTGCATAAAAGAAGAAGCAGTCTTCAATGCATCTTTGCCTACAAATGGATTATCCAAGAAATACGAGACAACATCTAATAGAACTCCATAAAGATATAAATGAATGCATTATTTTACATGGAAACTTCAATGCCCCTCTGTGAGAAATGGGCTTATTCAGCAGGCACGCTCTCGGGAGGCACGCAGGTGACTTAAGGAGCTCCAGTGCGCCACTGGACACAGCTGGGTTCACCTCTTCCGCAACAGCAGAATTTTCTCAAGATGACATAGAGCATCCTGTGAGACAGAATGAATTCTGGGCTATGAAACACACATTAGTAAGTTTAAGAGAATAAAAACTATACAGCGTTTGCTCTCAGGCCACAGTAGAATTAAATGAGACAGCAATACCTCAAAGAGAGTAAAACATCAATAAATTTAGAGATCACGTATTACAGTTGTGAAGAATACATGGATCCCACACTAAACCTCAAGAGAAATTAAATAATACTTTAAACTAATTTGAAATGAAAATAATTATCAAACCTTGTAGGATGCAGTAAAAACTAGAGGGAAATTTACAGAATTAAATGTGTGTATTAGAAAACCAGAAATCTGAAATAAAGAATCTAGGCTTGCACTTTAGGGAACTAGGGAAAGGAGAGCAAATTAAATTAAACATAAAGAGAAGACGGTGGAAGAGGACAGTTTTTCAACAAACAATGGTGCAGTAATCACTGGGTGTGCATCCCCCCAGAAAACAGAGAAAGAAAAATCTCAAAGTAAACCTCACAGGTTATAAGAAGTTATCTCATAATGGATAGCATATTTACATGTAAACCAGAAAATTTTGACATCTTTGTAAGATAAGGGGGAAAACAGGACATGGAGGTCTTAGTGAGTTTTTGTGCAGGACAAAATCATGACCCAGGAAAAAGGAAACTCACACATTTGACTTCGGCCCCTGGCTATGGCTCTAGAAAAGGCCCCCCTAAGCCAGTAACAGGTGAGCTACAGAGTAGGAAAATATCATTCTCAAGTCATGTACCTGACAAAGAAGTAGTCCCCATATACTTAAAGAACATTCAAAATTCAACAGTTAAAAAAGTAAGCAAGGTAGAAAACAGGCAAAATACGAGTCTTTCACAGATGTAGATACAAAATGGTAAATACGCACATGAAATGCTGACCACCCCCGACTACCAGAGAACCACAAGTGTGGACTGAGGTTGTCAGTGTGCTTCCTCAGAATGGCCGATGCAGAAACCCAAGAGAATACTAAATGCTGTCGGGGTGTGAACTATCTGGATTGCTGGCTGCAAGGTACATTCCACCGCTAGAAAAGGGAGCGTTTCTTCTAAAACCAAGCATCTGAGGCATTCCCCTCAGACACGTGTGGATGTTCATATAAAGCATGTACAGTAGATTTAGTCATCATTCCCCCCAAACTGGAACGACAGAATAAATCCCCAATAGGTAAAGAGTTAAACCTTGTTACATCCACACTGTGAAAAATGACTGATTTATAAGAGGAATAGACCGCTGATACTTGCAACCTGAGTGAACAGCAAGGGTTTGTGTTGGGCTTAAGAGGCCCATCTCCAAAGCCCAACTTATTGCATCATCCATTCACGTAACATTCTTTACAACATTCTTTCCGACACAACTACAGAAATGGAAATTATGTTAATGGCTCTAGGGATTAAGAATGTGGGCGGAGGAGAACAGATGGGACCACCCAGGATGGCAGAGGGTGGCTTTGCGGTGATGGAACTGTGCTCTCTCTGAACTGTGGTACTAATTACACAAAACCACATAGGCAAGAAAACAGAATAGCTGTCTATTTGCACCTCCTACCAGGCCAGTGTCTGTTTTTAGACTTCTCTGCAGTTGTGGAAGATAGAACTCTTAGGGAGACCTGAGGGAAGAGGGGTCTTCCCTATCCTGCCTGTGCAACTTCTTGGTTTGGTTTAAATCTACAATTTCAAAATCAAATGTATTTTTATATCAATATGTTTCTTAAAGAAAATAACTGTATAGACACAGATATTCAGAGGGATTTGGTTGAAAGAGTCACGCCTTAATTAATAGGAATGCCTAGTAAAAGGTAAAAGCTTTAGAGAATTTCAGCTATTGGAGTCTCTTATGGACATCTAAATTTATATTTTAGTGGAATTTTTTTTTTATAACTGCCCAAATTTTTTTTTCTTTTGGTACCAGGAATCACACTCAGGACCCTGTGCTTCCCAGGCAGGTGCTTGTGCCACTGAGCTATATCTCCTGCCCACATTTTCAAGTGGCTTTGATGCAGATGGATTTATAAATTACCAGAGTAACAACCATAACTGCATCAAAAGTTAAATATTTGAAGCAGGAAAAATAGGAGCATGGCATTGAATTCTAATTAAAAGTTCTCTGTGTATTCCTCTACTCAGGCTAGTATGATTTTTGATGAAGCATTTAGTAAGTGCTTTAGGGATCTACCTATCTGATGGCCACAGTTATGTTCATCTCCTAATGTGGAATTCATGAAGGGAAGCAAAATTTTACAGAATGAAATCATTCTAGAACAGAAGCCTTCATAAACTGAGGCATGACCGTACCTGAGAGAAGTACTTTATTTAAAGGGGAGCCATACTCAGCTGCAAGTTAGAAGTCCTAGGGCACTGAGCTGGCACCAGCTTGTTCCCCAAGAGGACCCTTGGTGGGTGGCCTCACAGTGTCAAGAAGGAGCATTCACAGGACCAGGCAAGAAGGTGGTCAGGCTGTTGGGCGTCAAGTGCAGTTTGGGTAATAGCTTGCTCCTGGGTTGCCACACAACCACTGTCATCCCCTGCAAGGTAGGGTCCAGGACCTGAGGTCCTCCCTCTATGCCCCAGTGTTTGACACCGCCATGCCATGGACTGTTTGTATCATGGGAACCTTTGGGGGGGGGTAAGGGGTGGACACACTACAGCCGTATCCAAGCTCAGCAGCCGTGTCAGCCTTAGCGGGACCATGGAAGGCAGTAAATGGCATCCCTGTGCAGCTCTTACCAAGAAGAATTCCTCTTGCTTGGCGTTTGAATTGCAGTCCTTGGAGAGAAACATGTGCCTGTCCATGTGCTGGCCATGCCTGCTCCCTGGTTCAGTGCGGAAGCTGACTCCAGGGAGGCCCAGAGTCAGTCTGTCTCCTCCTGGTCTGTTCAGCAGGAATTGTGTAGAGACAACACTTAAAAGTGTAGCAAGCACAGGCTTTCCTGAAGTACACACAATTAAGAAGTATCTGACTTTTGTGGAAAAAAACAAGGAAATAATTTCCTTACTCGTTTTAAAGTTGTCACATGGGGAGGATAAACCAGAAATTACTAGCAATGACGACTGCAATGGCTGGCGCGGGAGGTGAGTCAGGATGGGTAGAAAGAAAAGAAATGAAAGCGAATGAACCTAACTCAGCATTTTCCCAACAACGTGACCGAACAGAGGGGGATTGAGTGGCTTTTATACCAGGCATTTTCACTATAATAAGACACATGCAGAAAATGTGTTCATTGTTTATTAGGGACCGCCTGTGTACTCTGATAATACTGCTACATGTGTGCAGCACGTTTACTTTCCTTGTGTGGAGTTGGCGCCTGGACGTAGCACAGCGTCACTGCTTTTTCATTCCTCTTCCCTCCTTCCACTCTCTCCATATCTCAAATCCCCCCTCTTCTGAGGAAGATCGATCTCCCTATCTCCAATTGTCTATTATGTTATTTTTAATTTAGACTTTGGATTTTTCAAAGGAGAGGAGCCATATGATACTGAAGCTTGTATGTCTGGTTTATTTCATTTAACATTCTGGCCTCAAAGTGCATCCAGTTTCCTACAAATGACTCAAGTTTACCCTTCTTTAAAGCAGAGTAGTACTCCCTGTGTGTAAATAACAAAGTTCCTTTACCCATCTACCTATCAATGGATATATAGGCTGCTTCCAAGACTTAGCTGTTATGAACTGTGTGGCCATAAACATGGGAGTGCATCGAACACTGTAATATGATGTCTTTAACTCTTTTAAGAAGATTTCTAGTAGAGGAATAGCTGGGTGAAATGGAATACCTAGTTTCAGTGTTTTGAGGACTGTTCATATGGATTTTCAAAGTGGCTGTATCCCTATACATTCCTTCCAGCAGTGTAGAAGAGTTCCTTTTCCCCACAGCCTCACTAGCATTTGTTATTATGTGACTTCTTGATGGTGGTTATTCTTGCTCGGGTAAAATGGAATCTCAGTATTGTTTTAATTTGCATGTCTCTAATGGCCAGTGATATTAGGCACTGCTTTATGGATGTATTGACCATTTGTACTACTTCTGTGAAACATCTATTCATTCACCTGCCCAGTTTTTGATTACATCTTTTACTTTGGGTCTTCAACTCTTTTTGAGTTCTTTATAGTTCTAGATGCTAGTCCTTTGTATGAGGAATAGTTGGCAAAATTTTTTCCCATTCTGTAGGTGGCATTTCTTTTGCTGTGCCAAAGCTTTTTAATTTGATTTGATCTCATTTGTTGATACTCAGTACTATTTCCTGTACAACTGTAGTTCTGGTCTATAGCTGTATCATGTAAATAACTACAGGATAAAAAAATAGGGTGCCTGTGTTCATGATGTTTCTCCTTTGTTTCCCTCTGGCTGGCCCTAATGGCTACACCAGACACAAGAGTTGCCCACCAAAAATTGTGGCTGCTTTGTACTTTAGGTACAATTACAGCACTTTGGGAGGCTGAGGCGGCATGACTGAAAGTTCAAGCACAGCCCGTGCAACTTAGCAATTTAGTGAGACTGTGTTTTAGAATTTAAAATAAGAAATGGCTGGGAATGTGGTTGAGTGTGAAGACTCTGGCTTAACCCCTAATATCAGAGAGTGAGAGAGAGAGAGAGAGAAAGAGAGAGAGAGAGAGACGGGGACTAGGGGGGAGAGGGGGAGAGGGAGAGGAGAGAGATGAGAGGGAGAGAGGAAGCAAGGAAGAATAAGAGGAAGAGAAAGCAATGATTCCAATGCTATGGCTCTAGCTACTCTAGAGGCCGAGGCAGAAGGGTCATTTGAGTTCAGTAGTTTGAGGCCAGACTGGAAAACACAGTCTTAAGATAAACCCAAAAGGAGAGAGGAAGAGAATTAAAATATAAGAAGTAAAATGTAAGACAAATCAAATAAGTACAAGTGATAAACTTAGCATTTCTTTATAAGAGAAAAGATACACAGATACAGTCTGAGAAGAAATACAATCTTTAGAATAGTTTCAGAGTCTGCATGTGTTGCTCCCACTGACCCTCTGTGGAGGGCAGCGGGACTGTGCACATGTCCTGTATCCAAGGTGTGGGTCTGGATCCGTGCTCCACCCAGAGAAATCAGGGCCCTTGGAGCACAGGCTGACTCCCAGTGTGGGAACGGGGACCGCTTTTGTGCCCGAGGAGTTGTGCAGGAAGTGAATTAGGGCCAGGGTGAAGTTTGGTAGTAGAAGACCCCTCCCAGCCAGTGTACTTGTTTCTTAGTTGCCCAGGTAACAACAGATCCTGTTCCACTTCCAGTGGCTTCTGTCTCTCAGAAACAGCTGGTCACCATGATGTGTAACTGGTCCCTGTGATGTACTTTGTATAAACCAATCCCCAGCTGACAAGCCATTCTGCCTCTGCGCTTCCTGTTTGCTCATCCCATATAAGCCCTAGACCACCATAGCTCAGGGTCTGGTACTCTGGGGATGATCATTGCCCATCGATGTGAATAAATCTGCCTCCAAGTCCTGGGTGTCATTTCAGTGTTTGTGCTGCCACTGCAGTTCAGGCCTCTCCCTGGCTAGACTTGAGGTGACTTGAACAATGGAAAGAATAAGGACTGTAGTAGGTTGCCAGACATGAAAAAACAAATATCAAAATTCTGTGGGGATATTAAAATATAAACTAATAACCATCTAGGCCAACAGAAGTGTCTACTAAAACTGGCACAGAAAGAT
Organism: Dinomys branickii; assembly: GCA_004027595.1. Classification (NCBI taxonomy): domain Eukaryota; kingdom Metazoa; phylum Chordata; class Mammalia; order Rodentia; family Dinomyidae; genus Dinomys; species Dinomys branickii. Next base: position 37,394 of record PVLD010013295.1, on the reverse strand, counting down.
TCATTCAGGCAAGGCTATTTGTAAAACAAATAAGGGCAGAAGTACATTACCTTACGTGATTCTTTGGTATATTACCATTACCGTCCTGCAGTGAAGCTCTTAAGGCAGAAGATTAAATAATTTAGTCAAGGTTGTATAACTCTTAGGGAACAGTACTGGATATTCAATCCAGGCTTGTTTGGAAGACAGTGGTCAAAGTGGAGAGATGATCAGATGAGGATTGTGTTCAGGAAGTGCTGGGAAAGTATGACAGGTTACCAAGGCTGACGAGTGAATGTCGTTTTGATCTGGGGTATTTGTTTATATGAGAAAGTGTCTCACTACATACCAGGAGAAATTGAACCATGCGGTGATGTTTAAATTTTAAAACACTTATCACAGCCAAAGCTAGATGGACATTAATCTCCATCAGATCACTGTCCTTGCCTTCAAACACACTTATCCCATCATCATCACCATTTTCTGGAACAGGTCCTCCAGTTCTCTGTCATGAGTGTCTCAGTGAAGTGCAATCAAATACGGTGAAAGCTGCTGCTGAGCGCCATCATGTGGAAAGGTAGCTCGTAAAAACGGCATTGTGTCCTCATCCACCTTATGCCCTGGCTCTGGCGATGTGACTCCTGGCTTTTCCTCGAAATTGAAATGACTACGCAATGGAAATGTTCTGAATCTGTTCAGGATTTCAAGGAAGCCATAACAACACAACCACACACTCAGGAAAGAACGTGCCAGGATTGCTTCAGAAAGTGGCCAGATTGATGAAATCAGTGTATTCAAAGCAATGGGGGTAATCTTCAGGGAAACTGTTCAATGGTTATGAGTCTCTTACTGTATTTTTTTTTATTTAAACACACCTTATTTTTCCATTACACCATTCCAGGCTGGCCTTGAACTCACTGTGTAGCCAAGGCTGGCCTTGAAATTGGGATCTTCCTGCCTCTCAGCCTCCCAAGTGCAGGGATCACAGCTGCACACAACTACACTCAGCTTGGGTACATAACTTTAAGGTAAATAAAACTTCTCAGATATCAGATGGAAGAGACAATAGATCTGGGCATAATCACCCAGATGTGGTCAGTCAGAGTAGATGCCTGCCCTCTGGGAACATAAGACCAGAGCACAGGAGAGGTAACGAGATTGACTTGTAATCAGAGAGCCATTCGCAGATAGGTTACTGTGCAAGTTCTGGGGTCTCTGAGAGCGAAGAGGAGAGAAGAGGCCAAGGGCAGAACTTTAGAGCATGTTAGGAGAGGAGACAGGAAGAAGCAGGGTGGAGAGAGGAAGAAGGGCCAGATCTGCCCAGTGCGCTAAAGCACGATGCTCAGGAGCAAACTTGAGAAACCATCACACAGGAGCGTGGCTGGTCCTGCTAACAAGTACCAGGGCACTGTCCTTGATGCAGAGTTTTGTTGGTTTATTTTTTAAAATATTGACTGGTGACTCTTTGTTCATTTCTTTGACAACTTCATACATTAGAATTGACATATTCTGGTTCTGAGCACTATCAAAACCTGGGTTAACAACCCTAAGTTATTGCAGGCTGATCAGGCCCGCAATCTCCCAAGAGAGTGGACAGATGAAGGTATAAATAAAAAAATGATACAATGGAATATGATTTCAGGGCTCCAGGAGGAACTAATTCTCTTCCAGCTTCTATATTCTCTGAACTAGCCCAAGACTTTTCTGGGTGGCCCACATTTATTAGTTTTATAACAAGGGAGGGGGAATACTGAAGAAAATGCAGAAATCTGGGCAGGAATCTGGGCAGGACTCAGGAATCCTTTCAGGGACTCCTCCAAGTAATACTATGTTAATTTAGGAGTACTATGTTATCTCCAGGAGGGCCTTCGCAGCAGGGCTGAGATGACTGCAGTCATAGTCTCCTTGAAGTCAGCAGGGGTTGGAGCCAGATGTTCTCAGCTGTGGTCACCTGTTCTTGAGGCATCACAGCATCACAGGCCAATATAGGCCTCAGCAGTGACCAGTGACTCATAGAGGTTCATTTACTATGAATCAGCTGCCCATCTGCAGACAAAGTGCCTAACCTTCGGACAACTCCCAAGTAAATGTGAAAAGCCAATTGGTTAATATTAAATCCTGCTCAGAACCACTTTGTAGTGGTCCCCAACAGAGCACATTCTCAAAGACTTCAGAAGCAAAAAGAAAAAAAGAAACTCCAGAGAATGAGAAGTTTGCCAAACCATAGACATTTAAAACTGAGGAATTTATTTGGGCTGCAGTCATTTGTGACATGTGAATTACAGAGAGTTTTGGAGTCAGAGCAATTGTAGCTGTACAAGCCATGACATAACACCAGTAATCTTTTAAAGAAAATATTTTTCCACTCAGATTGGAAATCTTTCTGATATTTTTTTCTGTCATTGACTGTGTGTAGGATGAAGTGCAGCTGTGAGATCTTTGTTCGTGCAACAGTTTACGGTTGGTGTTGTTTGAGTGAGAACTACAAACTCTAAGTTCTCGAGAAAGATTATCAAAGATAAACTCCTGGAGTGCGCTAACACGGTGCTTCTTAAAGAGTGGTTCTCAAGGCAGCAGCAGTCTCATCCCCTGGAAGTTTATCGAAGTGAATTCTTTGGCCCCATTCCAAACCTAGGGGATTAGGAGCTCTGGGAACAGGAGCAGCCACCAGCATTCAACAGTCCTGGCGGGGGTGGGGGAGGAGGATGTGATGTCTAATAAAATGAGAAAACTGCTCCCAGATGGATGGAAAGAGCACTAGGTTTATGCTCCCTCCGAGTTTAAAGTCTGTCTGCTAAAAGTGAAGGTCCTGATCACACTTTTTCTATGGTTTCTTAGCACGGATTTTTTTTTTTTTTTTTTGTACAAGGAATTGAACTCAGGACTTCATGCTTGCCTGGCAGGCACTGTGCCATTGAGCTATACACCTGGCCCTCTCAGCGTGAATTAAATCTAATGCATGCAGTAGATTTGGCCTCTGTATAAGGTCCCAATATGGAACAGGCTGTTAGGAAATGAAAATCACGGCGCTGTCATTCATAAAAATTTTAAATCACATTAGTTTCATTTCAGAAAAAAAAGGTGCTAGTACTTTGTATCACTGGAGTTACGACTTTTTCTGCTGTCCTCAGAAGAGGGAGTGCATAAAACATACACCGAAATGCTCGTCCCCTCACGATGCATGTGATATATTTATGTGTACACATAGAGTAAAACACTTTCTTCTGCCTCGCAGGCCCAAACTGCTTTGCCGAAACCGCTGTCATCCCGGCGGGCAGGGAAGTGAAGACAGACGAGTGCACCATCTGCCACTGCACCTACGAGGAGGGCACGTGGAGGATTGAGCGGCAGGCCATGTGCACCCGGCACGAGTGCCGGCAGATGTAGACGCTGCCCGGCCCGCACCCCTGCTTTTCTAAACACTTAACTGACTGAGACTGTGTGACTCTGGGAAATATCGCCCCAAGGAAGAAGATTTTGATAAGGAACCCTGGACCATGGTTGGTAATTTTCCATTTCTTGGTAACAGTTGCTGCAAGAGAAGGCGGTGGATGTGTTTCAAAACATCAACAAGGACTTTGGGCATAAAAGTCCCTCTCTAAATAAATGTGCTATTTTCACAGTAAGTACACTATTAGAAAATAAATGTATTTCTATAATCCCTCTATTAGAGAGCTTATATACATGTTTTCTATAGATACAGATTAAAAATGCTGTGTGGTCACCCGTCCTCACTGTGTAGCTGCATATCTTTGTTACTCTGACCCTCTGCTGGGGACGCTGTCACGGGGAGTACTGCACCTGGCCATGGATCATAAGACTGATTTCTACCAAACCCCTCCCCAGCCTCTGTTTACTTAAAGACATTTCCCTCGTGTTTATCCTCAGAAGGTGCAGCCTGATTCACATAAATAACTTCTTATAATAACGTACAACTTTCATCAGCCCAATCTGTTACTTGGGAACCCAGCGGCCCCTGCGCTTTTCCCCCAACATGCACTTTTTCAGGTTTGCAGAGCTCCTATCTTGTGGACCAGCATCAACACACACACTGTGCATTGCATTTTCATCTATGTGCCTTCTCTTATAAGCGTGACTTTATCCCTAATCTGAGGAATAGGTAGGCTGGTAGATTAGCATTATCGTTCCATCAAACTAAAGTGTGCCATAGAGTAGGAAGAAAGCCTTTTCTGTCTCTGGAGGAACCTTAAGGAAAACTGAACTCCCAAACATGTTTACACCAGAAATCTAACCATGCTGCAAGCAACAGCTCTCAGTTCAGCATGGTCACGTTACTGACTGGGAGGAAGCATCTCTCCCCCACTCCACATACCCAGGAAGATCCTGATTGATAACCCTGTCTCCGTCGCTATGGAGAGCAGAATGAAACCAAGTCCTCTGTCCAGCAGCATTAAAACAAACCAAGCTGAAGACCAAGGGTCTTCTATAGCTTTCCTGTAGCACATGTAACCCACACCAGCTTCTTTTCTCTTTACATGGACATAAGAGAGGCCCCTGTGTGTATTGGAGAAGAGCGCCGCTTTTAGGGATCCCATCCACAGTGAACGAGGTAGTTGGGGTATTAACAGATGTGAGGTGAAAAGTCAGAATTAATAATAATGATTTGAGGTCCTCTTCACCTTTCAGAATTTATTCAAATTTATTCCAAAAGTTTGAATTAACCATTTACTAAGTGTAAAGTATTGTGAAGCACCTTTGGTCTCTGGTATAACAGAAGTAAGACATTCCAATATATTTTATTAGGAGCTAAAAGTAGGAGCCATGAAATGATGATAAGAAAGACTCCCTAAAAAGGTGTGCCCACTATTTTTTATATTCAAAAATTAAATGTTGAATAATATAGTTTTCAAAAAATATTGATATGTCTGGCATTGTTAAGAAGTTGAACCATTGTGGATGTTAGTAAATGTAAAGCTGCAGCTTAGAATCATCAGGACATTTACATATACACACATTTAATTTTTATTTTGTTTATGGGGAATATCTTGAGCCTAGTAGAGTAACATGTATATAGGTTTCATTAAACTACTCAGGGGAATTAACTCCTTTATCTCCGGTGTGATCAGCTTCCCAAAACTAAACTTTAGCATTAGAGCCTACTGGAATTCAGCTCTCCCTCCAGTAGTAGAAGATGGATTTTCTTGAGACGAGGTTATACAACTCATCAGCTCACTGACACGTGCCTCCGCCTCTTGGACAGCTGGGCCCCTGAGCTCTCTCCAACTGCGCACGAGTGGCCTCCACTCTTTCCCCGATGCTGGATAGCACGAGCTTGGTTTCTGCGGCCCATCTTCCCATGTCCCTCGGTGATGCAATCCCAACCAGAAGGACAGTGCGTGGTGGCATTTGCTGCAGGAACTTGAGGTCGGCACTGTGTTGCATGGAGAGTGAGCAAGGTACCCTCTGGGGAGATGGACTGATTTTCACTCCGTCCAAGTGGCGGACCCATTCCCAGGAGCTGGAGCCCAGTGGCTGCTACTACACAAGCCCCACTCCCTTCCTGCCCCTATTTCCACCCCTCAGTGTTTCTCCACACACACAGTGCAGGAGCCCAGCATGGTAGGGCACGGAGGACTCAAGCTGTTGGCATTGTGGTTGGACAGCAGCTCTTCTTCCTGTAGGTGATCCAGCCTTTCAGACCCACATAGCTTCCATAGGTAGACTTTTTGTTTCCTTCCCTTCTGATCTTATAGAACTCTTTGAGAAAGTGCTCTACTCAGCAAGCATGATAACCTCAGTTACTACATAGCAGAAAGAGGACAGAATGAGTCCACGTGATCTGATTCCAACATTTCATGGCATCGATATAATGCCAAGGAAGCCTCACCAGTCCAGTTCAGAAGTTTTTGGAAAGCAATAAATTTTAAAAATTTGAATAGGTTCTATTGTTACCTAACAGTTAAGTGATTTAGCCAAGTATTTTTTCAAAAAAGGAATTGTGCTCACAACATTACATGATTTCAAAACTTTGAACCTGTATTTACATCTGCAGCTAGATAGTCCCTTGTACAAGCCATAGAATGGTTCTGGAAATGATCTAACCTTATGTTTTAGAAGTTTTCCACTTAGACTCATTCTTTCCACCCTAGGATTTCTCTTTGTTGGATGGACACTTCAGAAATCTCACCTGCATTTCACAGAAGTCTTAGGTAATTTCCAAAGTGTGTGTCTCATTCTTGTGGGCCGCAAACATTAGATGCACTGCAGCCAGGGCCCAGGACTCCTGAGTCCAGGGAGTTTATGTGCCTTGAGACCAACTTACACTTCGTGATATAACCCTCATCTTTGCCATAGTTGCATCACCTTCTCTGTGTAACAAAGCACGCTAAGAGATGAACACATACCACTTCCCTAAATTACATATACTGCATGGATGCAATGTTTGAAAAGTCTTAAAAAATTTCAATATGTAGATGTTTTCTACTTTTTGTTTTAGTTTTAAGCAATGAAAAGTTTTTTCTGGGTGCATTATTTGAAACATACAAGATGTACACTATTTCAAACAAGAATTTTGGAAACCACATCCATTATTTTAAACCATGTGAATATGCAGAAAACAGGTAAAGGCATACAGCATGACTGAACGAATATTAATAGTTTACCAAATTCGCTCTAGTGGGCAAGATCAAGTCTGCTTTTAAAAGTTGGAACTTTTTTTCTTCAACACAGTGTAACATGGAAAAGTAATCTAGAGCTACCCAGAGTACTCTTTTGGGTACAGGCAGCTTCAGAGATGCAGATCATGCCCCCTGGTCAGAATGTCTCCCCCTCCTGGCTGATGGAATTTGTAACCTTGAGTTCTCACTGGGTCAGAATACCTACACTTTTCTCTCCCAGCACTCTCTAGGGTGACTAACACAGTCAGTAACCATCTTCAATAGCTGGACCTGGAAAAAGCAATCCCTTATTCTGGAATGAATGCATTTTTATAGCACATTCTTTTTACATTCCAACCAGCACTTCCAGAGCTCAGTGTCTTGTTCCGGTGTGGAGGTGAAACGGCCTCCTTGCTCCACCTTCTTAGGAAAAGGCCACTGTTTTAGTCTTCTACAAACAGATTTTAGCCTCATCCTCACCTGAATTCTTTGAGGATCCCAACCACACACATTATTACAGCCAAGCTCTTCAGCATGGTAGAGTGATCTCTTCAATATGAGACTGGCTAACAAACATTACAAAGTAGGACCGAGCCCTCTGCTGGGAATCACAAGCAGTCTGTGAATTCAGAGGTGCTTCCTATCCTTGTATTTAAGACCACTGTACGGAAGGAGCAGCTAGCACCCCTCACCCTCACTTGCCTACCCTCTTTTTCCAGTTTCTGGGTTACCTTGCAAAGCTTAAGTATCTATGGTGCAGCCACAGACCGAATACCCTACTGTTACAATAGTTTTGGATGAACTGTGGTAGCTGCTGGCCATTAACACAAATAAGGAAAAAAACATTCTTTCAGTGTAAATGTTCTGATGCTGAAGAAAATGTCTTAAAGTGAAGAGAGACTGGCATATACGAAAGATAGAAGGGAAGTTTACAGTTTCAGTGTTTACCTGCTTACTTCCAATTTCTGGGGTGTAAATTTCTAATCTTAGACTTTATGATTTTGTGAGTATTTCTGCATATTGTAATCTTTCTATATATCATAATGAACACCTCAGGAGGTTTCTAGAAAATTTATAAACCAATGAGCTCATTATTCTGGCAACAGTACAGTAGTATTGCTGGAAAAATTTTCTTTTTTTTTTGCGTTACTGGGGATCGAACTGGAAAAATTTTCAAAAGTGACATCATACAGATTTCACCACCATGTTCAGTTTCATTTTGAATCTTACTAAGCACCAACTGCTTTAGTTTCAGCAGACGCACACACGCATGCATGCACATACAGTGTAGAAAGAAACTAAATCCAAATGACTAATTTTAAGTGAATAAATCTTACTAATTATTCACACCAACAAGCTAAAAGTGTTGACCTAAAGTTTCAATGACATGGAAGTTTAAATTCTAAAGGTTTAGCCCATAGGGAGCTCATGATCCAATGACTGTACACTGCCTCACTCCTGTTACATCCGGAAAATTGCATACAGCCCACAGCTGACCACTGTGCAGACACAGTTATCAAAAGCAATCAAAGAACAGAGCCGACAGCATTTAGTGTACTCTGCTGCAGCCTGATGAGTAAAAGAATTATAAATATCCCCCTTTAGTGACACTCAGAGACAGAAGCACTACCCAGTTTTATTTAATATATAATAATATTTTATTAGGAATTTAATGGTTAATATTTCCTACTCTTTAAAATTTTTGGCATTTAAATCTTTGGCAGAACTATATTCAGATACATTTAGGAGAATATTCATTTTTCTCATTTTGTTTATTACATTTCCATTAAAAATCAAATTCTGTTTTATCTCTACTTGAACTCAGAGAGTAGTTATTTCCTAAGCCTGTAATTCTCAAAATAGAAAAGGTGACAAAATACCCACTGAGTAATGTCTTTTGATGGGATTATGACTGTGCTATACATAAATGAGTAGTTTATTTCATATTTTTAAAAAATATACTTTCAGGCAATCAGTGAATGTGTATCATTAGACGAGAATTATGCTAGGTTCTTTGCCTTATTTCATTTAACCTCATGAGCCCCCCACCCCAACGGTGGGTGACACTGTCCACGGAAACGCAAGCACACGTGCAGGGAAACTCAGGAACTGCCCCCGGAGTCAGCCTCCTGGAGGATGGGTCTGAACGCAAAGCTGCCGAGTGAAGGAGCCTGGGACCTGAAGTTGTGCTGATAGCAGCGGCGCTGAGCAATGCGACAGGAACCTCCACAGGCCCTCGCAGCCCACTCCGGTAGAGGAAACGAACAGCAGCGTGCTGGCTAATGCAGGAAAGGCGGTCTTGGCGCTGTCAAAGTAAGAACTAGCTCCTCCCTAAGCTAAGAAACACTTGAAACTTTTGCACATATTTTGATTCTTAACTAGGCCTAGGTCTCTTGTTAAAAGTTTTCAGAATCAGCAGTGCTTTTATGTCTTTGTTTAGGATCATCTTTGTGTAGAAATAAAAGATGAGCCAATAGTATGGTCCATGTTAGCTTCCTGGAGCTAAAGTAAACTATCACTCGTTGGGTGATAGATCATTGACTTGCCCATCTGATTTCTTCCTCTTTTCAACCCTGGATATCCATGGGGAAATCAGCGCATGGCAGGGTTCCTGTCCAACTCCAGTGAAGGGCTGAGCCATGTCTGTTTCCAATGCCCAGAAGACTCCAAGGTCATCATGAGGCACAGTTGGGCTAGAATGGGTAACTCTGCCTCCACTCAACGATCCCAGGGGAGATGTTAACCCTGCCCAATCTCTGATTTCATCTTATAGATACTGGTTGAGTGTTTTCTATGCCAAACTTACTTTAGGCCTGGCTAATTATGTACAGTCTCTGGACCCACAGAGCTCCAAGCATAGTATAGCCAACTTACTGAAGTCCTTACACCAATAAAAAGAATGCTGGCATTATACACTCTTTTGAACTTTTACATTAAAGACATTAACTTATATCAACTATCACGTTACAGTTTTAAACAAAAATGTTGCTACCTCTTGATATTGAGTAGCTGAAGATTATGAAGTCAATGTTACGTGGTACTAGTCACTTAGAGGTAAGTGCCTACTTAGTTCAGCCACATCCAAGGTTTTCATTTAGTCCTCATGAGCTGCAGGTTAACTAAATCAATGTAGATTAATTACAAAGATGGTCTGCCCATGTTAAACAGTGACAAGACTGTGACTTCAATGTGTATTTCACTATTTCTCCAAATAAAAACACTTCTCACTGATCAAACAGCAGCAGGACTGGCCCCTCCTAGACCAGTGGCCAGGCCTGTCCAGCTGTACCCACCTGCCCTTGTTATTTTCCCCAAAGAAAACAATCCCATTTACAATAGACACCACTGTCCAAAAAGGTGGTTGGTACAACATTATCCCTTGTGCATCCTTTTGTAGCTTACAGACTATGACTAACTGATACTCAAATTTATTTCTATTAAAAATAACCCTTAAGTGAGTGTTACAATGGCTCCTGTTTAAGCTGAGAGACCAAATGTCTTTAAAAGACACATAATAGGTTTTAGTTAAATACCTTTGAAAGAAGAAATAATTTTAAGTAACAACCTAGAGACAAAGTAAAGTGAATAATTAATTTTGGACGTGGAAATGTTGAAATTTAGAGTACTACAGGTTTAAAGAAGTGTGTTAGAAGCCTTACTGAGAAGTATGACATACACTCAACCATTTCAATACATAAAGATCCCTTTTCTTACAGAAAAGGGGGAGGTCATAAAACAAAGGTAGCCTGTGAGGGAGAGAAATTTCCTTCAGATTCACTCCTCAGAATTATCTAAACTTACCACTTGGAAGCTTTTCTTTTTCTGTGTGTGCATTTATACAAATGGCTAAACTGTTACCCTCTGAACTCACGGAGCCCCAAGGGTAGCTATACACGTCAGCAAGATTCCATCAAAACAAAAGGCAAAGGAGACAGTGACCGCTGCATAGAAGTTCCTTCTCCTCAGCCATCAGAGTAGGTTTGGCATCAGTGAAGGGAGTGTGCGAGGCAGGGAGCTCTGCTCCGTCCGTTTTGCCTTCCCAGTGCTCTGTGTAAAACAGCAATGTATGGGTGGGGGATGCAGCTCAGTGGCACAAGCGCCTGCCTGGCAAGCACAAGGTCCTGAGTTCGATTCCTGGTACTAAAAAAATAAGTAAAGCAGCAACCTCTCAACTATCTGTATAGGGATAGAACTGTAAGCGTCTGTACATACACATGTGTATTTACTGTTTACTGTTTATAACTTAAATAACTTGTTAAAATTTTTACCTATTCCATAGAATGAGTATTTGAAAATTTGAAAAACACATCCTTCTAAAATGGCATCATCTACCAGATAAGTGTGATGCCTCGGGGGTACCACATGGCTATCAAATGGCAGTTCACTGTTTCCATTTGGAACAGACTGTTGCAGGGGAAATATGCTAAAAAGCTGCCTTTGTTTCATTTATGAGTTACAGTTTTCTACAGACTGAGAACAAGGACCTATTTTTATAAGTTTACTGGTGAACATTTTCCAGTAAGTGTCCACGTCCAGGATGAGTGGCCCGGGTGACGTTGACATCCTCTGACACTGTATGTTAGTAAGAACGTTACCAATTGCCATTTCTCCTGTGTGTCTGCTGGGTGCACACTGCTGTGCTCCACGTGGAAGCTACCAGAGGGAATTCAGGGTAGGGACAAAAGCAGACAGGAATCTGACCCGAAGGGAAGGAAGGCTCCTGGTGCTCTCAGAATGGGGGCAAGACCTGCTTGTTGGCGCGCTGGGTGTGGGTCTCAGGATGACAAACTCAGAGCCCCAGAATGTTGGCCAAACCCCACCTCTGAGGAGTCAAAGCCTCCAGAAACAGGAGGAACGTCCTTTTAGTGTGTAGGCACGAGTGTTCTCACAAAGGTTTGCAGCCCCCTTGGTCTGCTGTGACTTGGCAGTTGAATCACCGGCAGGGAGGCCTGGCCCCCACTACTGGGGTGTGTCCACTGCAGATCACCTGCCTCTGCAGCCAGCCCTGCTGTCAGCCAGGCGGGGACAGGAGCGCCAGCTCTGCCAGCCTCAGATGAGTGAGTACTTCAAAACGCAGAAGAGGGTAGTTCTTATTTATAAAGCACAAGCTCTGTATAAAAGTGTTTATTACCAAATACCCTGGAACTATGAGAATACGGAGACTTAAACATTTTGAAGATTCTAATTAAAAGTCAATGATTTACTTTAGGTCTTTTTATAATCTACTCTTTTCATGTTTAAAATATGATTTACATAATATCTTAGTTTTTATCCCACTTATAAGAAAAAATGTTTGTGTACATCCTTAATTCTATATGGAGCTGAATTTATATAATCAGGTCCAATGTATGTGCATTGTTGGATGGATGTGTGTGTTGAACCGATTTATAAAATAAAGTATTTATTAAACTGGGTTTTGCACTTCAGGTAGAGTGACATTTAAGAGAATCTTTTGAAATATTTTAGCCTTTTAAGTACTTTAAACAAGGTCAATAAAACATGTCATTAAAAACACTCAAAATGCTTCCAGTATTTTGAATACATTTAGGTATAATCCTACGGCTGACTCAAATACATAACTTTTGCTTATGTTGTTAAATGAAAGGTGCATAGGGCTTTACTGTGAAGCAATATGTATAACATAATCGTGTGTCATGGTTTTGACCATGATAATGTATTTTAACTTTGCCACTTCAAAAGTAAACCTAATTCTTATTAAATCACGTATCTGAAAATACGGACCAACAGTAAATATGTTAAGTTCAGATTAATTTATAGAACCACACTCTGCTGTGACTTGGAGAAAGACTTTTTAAAAACTAATACCCAAATCTTTCCTTTTAAAGCTAAGAACTTCACATATCTGAATTAGAAGATTAGGTAATTTAGAATAATCCTCCTACTAAAGGTAACTAGAAAACCTGGACAGAATGTACATTTCTTCTTGAAGTCATTGGAGGAGAAAAAACTTAGGGAAAAATAGTTCTTAGACTACACCACAGCAACGCACAAATATAATTAAACCTGGCATTCTAAGCATTTTGCCCTGGACATACTTCCTATTTGAAATGGTGAGCTGAGAACAAAATTTAGACTCACAGTGGATTGAGGACTCCAAGCCGACTGGGAGTCTTCCCCTTTAACTGAGTAAGCCTGCAAAATAACTCCCATTGTGATTACACATGCATTTATATGGCTTCTGTTCCTTTAGCCCTAACTAATACATATATGAAATTGGGAAACACGAGTAAATATTAGATCTTGAAAAGGCAGGTATGTGTACTACAATTTATAAGACAATTTATATAAGTTACTGATGGAATGAACAAAAACAAGATAACCATAAAATGTAGAAAGCCCTAAAAGATGTAATAGCAAAGCTGGCCCGGTGGATGTGAACAGTTCTAATGTGGCGTGAGAAAATGGCCGACCACATATACTGCATGAGCACAGGGGGAGAACTTCCAGTGACTTTATCCTGAGCCATAAAGAGACCTCTGTTATAAAGAACTGATAGCACACAGATTATAAATCCTGACAATTCCTCTAAGCTATGAGTTAATGAAACACTGAAGTCAACATGTGCTGCAGATAAAGAAACAATTCCAAATGTAAGTGAAAAGTGTCAAGAGATGGTAGATCTGATGTGCCTGGCCAAGAATAAAGTGGGAAAGAAGGCACAGGAAGCCAGTACCGTGAGTGGAGAAAGGGCCCTTCCAGGAGACTTTGCAGATGTTACGCAGACAGAATTGAAGCTGAGCATGGGGGTGCCCATCCTAGTCCCAGCACCCTGGGGGGCTGAAGCAGGAGGATCGCAAGTCCTAGCCTAACCTGGGCAACTGAGTGACCTAGACCCTCTCTCAAATATAAATCAGTAAAAAGCCAGTCAGTAGGTAAATAACTGGGTATGTAGCTCTGCACAAAGCCTCGGTTCAGCTCCCAGTACTGGAACGAAAGACAAGACAGAGAGGAGGGAGTGTGGGAAAGAGAGAGAAGGGAAGATGGTGAGAGAGGAAGGAGGAAGGCAGAGAAAAAGAAGGAGAAAGAGACGAAAGAGAAAGAAAAGAAAGCAGAGCTACAAGATGGGAGATGCCCTGTCCTGCCCAGAGGGTAGCGCCCCGCCCCCAGGCCCTCCCGCTGACTACTAAAGACCCCAGATGCAGCACGGTAACTCTGCAAGATGGAAAGAGAGCAGCCGCTGTCTTAGGACTACAGCTTGAGGAAGAACACTCAGCATCCTCAGGTTTCCTGCCTGCTTCCCCTGGATCCCAGACCCCCCAGTAGCCTCTGACCAAGGAGGTCTGATGGGCCGGTGGCCCGTGTCTGTAATCTCAGCACTCAGTGGCCAAGGCAGGAGGATCGCCGTGAGTTTGAGGCCAGCCTGAGCTACAAAACAAGACTTTGTCTCAAAAAAAAAAGACACAACAGAAGGACCACCACCACCACCACCTCCCAGAGGAGCTCTGAGTGTGGGGCAGGGACACCACACACAAGCAGCCAGGTGCTGTCCCTGCTGGGAAGGTGGGGGCGGTGGTGCGGCGGCAGCCAATACCGGAGGCGCCAGAGTTGTCACGGACAGCTGTGTAGGACAGCTGTGGATGAGGAAGACAGGCCGGAAGTATTCGTTGCTCATGAAAGAATCTCGTTCTGGAATGACATGCTGGAGTGTACCTACGGACACCCCAGGATTCAAAGCACTCTAAGGTAGTGGAGCACTGCACTGGAGAGAAATGGCAGGATTCCAGCTGAGGGCTTCTTATTCTACCTGTCAGAGAATGCTGGAGCATGCAAGAATGTCCCCAAGCTTATGTGGTTGTCATTTACTATGGCCACCCAACAAAGCACGGATGGTGTGGTTATTGTTGGAAGACTGTTTCAGGAACTGTGTGACTACACAGAACAATCCCCCTCCTGACCTAGAGAGTGCTGCGAGGTACCACAGCTGTCAGTGCAACACATCCTGCCCAACGGTTCTCTAGCTGCTGCCAACACAACTACACTCATCAACCAGTGCACAGCAATGTAACAGCAGCACTCAAAGCAGGGGCTTTATGCCGGCGTTTACACCGGCTGCTCAGGTGGCAGTGCCACTGAACACCCAAAGTGCTACTTGAAACAGTGTGACAGCATGGGAAGTCCCAGCAGTGCAAGATCACAGCAGTGGAACACACTTCTGAAGTCCTATGTGAATACATGCAAGACCTCAAACAGATTCTGCTGCCCATGAACTAGGAACAAGATACTGGTGCTGTGCGAACAGCAAGATTGGGTGTCCCTGAAGAGGGTATTGGTGAGCTGCTTGGGACCGAGGCTGAAGAGCTCAACTGGTCAAACTGGAGGAGCACTGGAGAGAAGGAAAGACTTTTGCCTGAGGCTGATAAAATTTCAGACAAAGCGGTAGAGGTGTCAGCTATGAGAAGGGGTCCAGGCCCCTGGATGTTAGAAGAAACGGACATCAAACTGTGTGCTTTGCAGAGCTTCCAGGTGGGTGCAGGATGCTTCTGGTTGATGTAGAGAAGTGTACATGACCCCAAAAGTCACAGACACACCAAGTGTCCAGGCCCCCATGCCTCCTAACTGCTACTAGAAGAGAAACTAATGACTGTCCCGGCAGCACCCTTCTCATGCAGCGATTAATTAGCTTTAGTAAGGTAAGTTAGGAAGACCAATCGCATTTTCAGCTTCTCCTGTCTTCAACCTATGACTGGTTCACTGGGACACAGAGCCATGCCAAGTGAAGGAGAACGTGTATGCCCCTGGCAATCCAAGTCTGCCCAGTGACAGCCTGTGAGAGATATTTAGCATACAGAAGAGGTTAGAATACCACAGAATTTTCAGGAAGAAGATTCAATGGTTTTGCTAAAAAATAAAAATAAAACAGCGAAACTCTGAAAGCAAGAGAAATGTCCAGCAACTAGAACTGCCCGCTGATATCATAGTAATTTTCTGGAATAAATGAAACAGGTTAGCATTAAAGCTCTGTTAATGGAGACAGAAAGTTAGTACAGCAACATAGGAATCCCGACATTAAGGGAAATACTGGCTCTCTATGGTACACAAAGCAGGAATAAAACATCTGGACAAGAGCAGGACAATGGTCAAACTGTTAGTCTTAGTTGACATCTGGATTACAAAATGTAGTAAGCCCCTTCTTTTTTTTTTTTCCCCCCGGGACCGGGGATCGAACTCAGGGCCTTAGTGCTTAGCGGCAAGCACTTAGCCCACTGAGCTGTACCTCCAGCCCTAGTAAGCCCCTTCTATTTCCAGTGTTTTACAAACTTCCTAATTAGCGCTTCACCAGTTAGGCGCCTTTGGCGCTGTGTGACAGAAACCTTGCTGTTCCCCTTCCTAGCTCATCGGCCTGTAAGCCCAGGGAAGGTCGGCGTTCAGCTGGGGGGAAGGCAGTGATGCAGCAGTGTCCTCAGGGCTGGGTGCCATTGCCATCTGCACTGTGTTCTCAGTGCATAGGTCTTTCCGCAGGTCTCCTCATGGCTGCATTGAGGTGGTGGCCAGGAAAAGCCTGGCTATGACTGCCGTGGGGCCAGGCTCTGGACTGAGCGCACCTGGGGCGTGGCTGCAAGAGGGAAGGTGAGCTGATTTCGGAGAGAGACATCGCTTCTCAGTCGCTGCTGCTTTCCTTAGTTAAGTTACTGTTCAAGATTTTGAAAGTTATTTATGTCACTGAGGAAAATTTGGAGAGCAGGAGGCATCAAAAAATTCACAGAAAACCCTCACATGAGACAGTCATGTTTAATATTTTGGTGCATTTATTTTGAAAGTTTAATCAACACAGATAACAATGCTTCAGATCAATCCTAATTGAGTTACTTAATTTGAAAGTGGAATCTTACTGCATTTGTAACATTCTTCCATATGGGAATAGTACAATTTATTCAACCATTTCTCATAGGTCCATTTATGTTAATTTCTTTTTCATTATTATATATAATGTAGCAATTAAGACCCTTGGACATATTATTTCAGCTGGTCTCTGATTTGTTTCTTTAAGAAAGTTTCCAATCAGTAAGATTACTGTACCAAACTTGTTAAGGTTCTTTTTAATTATTGCCAAATGAATATGCATTACATGTTTATAATGAGAAAAGCTTGAGTAAGTAGAAATGGGAATCACATTTGCCCTTATAACTTCAGAGTTTGGTAAAAAACATAAACTCATAATTTAAAAAATACTTTGTGCAAATTAAGGCATTATATAAATGCAAACTATTATTGTAATGCCAAGTAAACTATTTGAAACTGGTTTACAACAGTTTATAATTTTCATCATACATACTGTCAACACTTTAAACAACTTTCAGCATTGGATAACCTATCTGGCATTATAACAGAAGCACCTTTTGTCTTGGTTATTGAAGTATTTTTACCCATAGGACTTCAATGAATTAATTAGTTAAAATTATCAAGCACCTATGTCCTATGAAAAGGACCATGAAACTGGGAATACCCTAACATAAGTGAATGTGGGAGACAAATACACAATCAACTACAATAAACATGGCTAAGTGCCAGAGAACAAAGAGCCGTTCAGCAGAGAAAGGACAGAGGCAGGACCCACCCACCGTCCTCTCCCACTCTGTCTCCTGCTTCAGCTTCCACCGATGTTCTCTTTGCCTGACTCGCCTTGATCTTACCTGGTTTTGCCCTCTGGTAGCGGTGAGGTTCATTCTGAGCTTGCCTAGGTGAACTAAGAATCCTGAAGTGCCTCTAACCCCTCCCATCGTCTGCCCACTTTTATCCCAGGTCACCTGTGTCTTCAGGATGAACTCTGACCACTGTAGGACCGACCTGTTTCCATCACAGCTTGGCAGCTCCCTTCCCAGGTGACTTCTGCTCTGGTGCTGTTCATGCCTCAGCAAAACACACCCTAAGTTCAACTGGTAAAACCTTTTAAGCAACAGGCTAACAGGAAGCCAAAGTTACGGAGTAAAGAGTACATTCATTCCGTTTATGCACTGAAGCAGTGTGGACCTGTGCCATTACCCTGCTCTTTAGCGATACAGAGACTGAGGTCTCCCTGCTTACAGAGCGCGTCAGTGGCTGGAGAGAATAGTGACCACCCGTTTAACGCTGCACCTGCTACTGCAGACGGAAGGCACTCGAGAAACCTCTGCGAACCAAGAGAAAACAATTCTGGCAGGATGCTACAGCCCTGAGGCATTTAGAAAGCACATCACAGGGGCTAAGAAAGTGCAGCCAAAGGCGGCATCTCTGCATCTGGGTGAGAATTCGGGCATTGAGGGATACTTGTCCATAGGGTCACCAAACATGAGACTTGTTCATTAACTTGTCTGTCTTATAAAGATTAACGGGTCCCAAACATAAGTGACTCTTCTTCTGCTCATGTGTAGCCTGCCTGTCCCTAGCACAAGCCTGTGTTCTGTTTGCCATTTATAAAGGATTATGCTCTACAATGAGAGGAATGTGCATGACAAAACAGTGACTATCCCAGAGAGTAAAGATTATACAAATGTAAACCAGACAGCAACCAGGAAGTTGAGAACTACTCACTTTGTAAGCTGCTCATGTATCTTCCTGGCATTTAAATATTTAAACTTTTGGTACTGTTTCATGTTTCAAATATAGTAAAATAATGTTAGTGTAGGGAGAACTAATGTCTGCCACACAACACTCATTTTAACAGTGAAGAAATGAAATGGAAGTTGTGATGACTGTTTGATTCTTTTTCCTAAAGGTATTATCAGAGAAATAAATTGCTTAGTCTCCCCACTGAAAAAGATCAAATGTTACTTTAGCAATACATTATACTATGACTACTGTATCCTAAAATGTCGAGAAGGTAATTTAAGAGACTTTACATTGAAAATTTAAGACAGCCACACTGGACTATGTTAAAAACCCAGAGTGTGATCAGAACTAGCTCTTCACTAAGGAGGCTGACAAATGCAATAACAAGGCCCTGGGTTTTTAAGAGCTGGCTCTGTGAAGGATCAAACTAGAGTAACTGATACTACCATAAAATTAAATCAGAGAAGTGAAATTAGCTGAGATGAAAGTTATTATACAAGAATATGGTGGCCTGACCTGAATCTAGTAAATATACATTGAAGATAAAATGGAATATTTTTGAAGAATTCTGAAAAATCTTTTGGGATAACATGATACAGTGTATTTGAAAATATTTTTAAAATACAATTTTGGAGTCATATGTAGTTCTAGCATTAGTGAATAAAGATGACAAGATATTCAGTCCCATAAAGTATTTGGACATGACACAATTTTTTGTAAAATATGATTACTTAATTTTGGCATAATAGTGATTTATTGTATTTAATATTTAAAAAATATACTTTTGTATTGAATAAACCACCGAAGAGCTCCCGACAATGGCCTACTGGCATGCTTTTGCTCCGTACACCAGGCTGCTGTTGCATTGAAGGCAGTGGATCCCATCACGGGGATTGAAAGACCCAGGGCTGCAGATCACTGTAAATAAAGAATCAATTAGTAAGTAGCATTGCTCTGAATGTCACACAAGTCAGCTTCGCGTGGAGAAGGAGACAATGTCAAGGAATATTCTTAATTTTTTAAGCAAGGTAAAAATCCACCATTTTAGTTCCTTGAAAGTGTATATTTGAGTAGTGTGAAGCATACTCAGGTGTACTACCAATCTGCAGAACATCTTCAGCTTGCAAAGCTGCAGTGTGTACCCAGTAAACAGCTCTTCGGCTCTGCTCCTCCACACGCGGGCAACCGCCAATGTCTCCACGAGTGTGTGTGAGATCTCACCCAGGTGCAGCGCTGTGTCTTAACTGTTCATCTAGGTGATGACCTGAAGATCACCGCACTGGTCACTCAGGGCTGAGTTTAAATGCGGACTTACAGAGAACCAGGAGGAGCCCGTCATCAGAAGTGCGACGGAATGAGCTTATCAGGTAGCCTGTGACCGTGTCTTCCATGTATAAAGATGACCCCAAATCAGCAAGGGGGCTGCATCTTACCTTTCACCTAGTTTTGAGCCCATGTGTTAAATATACAATTTTGGGAACATGAGTAAACTCACTGTGTCTGATCAGCCCTAGGATAACGTGCATCACCACAGATACTTTTGAAGAGCCAAGATAAAGGAAGCGCGGAAAGAAAACAAGCTAAGTACTACGCCACTGGCTACCTCTGGAACCTGAGGTAGACCAGGAGTCTCTAAGCTCCATTTTCCTGGTTTGCAAAAGAGGTAAAACAATAGCTGGCCTCACAGCGTCGCTCTGAGAACCCAAACGAGGAGACTTCTCCGGAAAAGCGGCCACAGGGTCACACACACTCCGCAGGAGCTCACCCTCCACCTCCACCATCCCTCCCACCGGCAGGGCTGCTGGGTGAGGCCGCAGGCCTCTGAGAGCCCGGGGCGGCCTGTTCCTCTTCGCCCTGTGCAACTGCAGTCTGCCAAGGGTCCCCAGATATGGTGTTGGTACCTCTGGAGCACAATTTCTATGGGGCATCAAATAAAATTCTTTCTCCAGTACCATGTACCTGTTTTTGCAAGATAAGAAGTTCTGGAAATTGGTTGTGCATGTGATTCAACAGTGTGTGTTAATGCTAATTAAACTCTTATTTTTAACATGTATTTTTCCCAATTGGGAAATATTGTTACTGTTTACTCTTTGGAAGGTATTTTCCATACTAGATTCCACAGGGTTCTTCAAATTTTAATAGATGTTTTATTTGGGAAAAAATGCTGCAGATGGAAAAAAATACCGGTTAAACAAAGTGAAATAAATTTCCTTTGCTTTAGAAATAAAAAGAATCTTTAAACAAGTAATGTAGATGGTAAAGCTCTGGTGGCAAAATGCGATGCGTTCTCTGAGAGGTGCATAATCACAGTGCCCATTCTCTCCAGTCACACTTTACTAGTTCTGGACACGCAGACAGGGAGATGTTGAGCAAAGCCCTGGAAATGTGAGCTCACGACATGCTGAAGGGAGACCTGCATGCCCTCTCTGCATAAGGCCATGCACCCACCGTCAGAAACATAACAGACATTGGCATAGAAGCATCTACAGTCAAAGCTTAAATAAATACGATCGAATCATTATTAGAATTAACAAAACTTCATGGTACAATATGTATAATACTATGAGATCTTTATCTGTAGCACTTTTTCCTGGTACTCTACATACTAAGAAATATTTTTCTCTTAAGGGCAATTGAGGAAAAATGTTAAAATTAATTTAAAAGGCAAAATTAGCAGCCTATGTTTATTAAATACAGAAGAAAGCAACAGTGACTAATATATATTGGCATACAAAGAAATGATAAGAAAGTACTCAAAAAACCTTTGTGAACACTGGATAGGGGAATTCTTAAAATGGGACAAAAAACATTAAACAATACAAAATTTTGATACTAAAATTAAGAACTTGAACTAAAAATCTTGAAAACACCCACCAAGGAACAAAATTAGGACAGGTTGCAGTTATAGAATGAACGAAGTGACATTATTTAGCACATATAAACAGCTCACATAAATAAGTCAAGAAGATAAAACTAGCTTACAGAAAAGAATGTAGAAATGGTCAGCTAATGATTTTTTTGGGCAAATCAGGAATCTAGAAAATGCAAATCAACATGAAAATGTAACACACTGAGAAGGTTAGCAAGATGGTAGAGGGCCACCAAGACGGCAAATTAGAACTTACTGGGCCCTTGTAACTTCTTGAAAACAGTAAATAACCTACGTGGAACTAAGTGGAACAACTTTGCAAGAGCCTGGAAACTGGGCCAAGATCCACAGCCATAAAAAGAAATAAAATCCACAAAAAGCTACCATCAGCATGATTGGAAAGACTGTGCCATTCTACGCCCTCCCCCTCTGTCCTCACCCAGACACCTCCAGGAGGTTCCTGTCCACACAGCTGTGAGAACAGAGCAGAAGGAACTGCACTCTGGTATGTAACCCAGGGCACAGGCCATGAGTGCAGTTCCTGAAAGCCACCGGGGGACAACAAACCTCAGTGTGCCTGGGCAAGAGATTACAGAGGAATACAACACAGCACATAGGACCAGGAAAGAGCCAGGGGCCAGAGTGGTAGAAGTCAGGACATTTGAAAGGAGTCATCTACACAGAAGAATCAGGAAAAAAGCACACACAGAAGACCAAGAACACAGAAGATGCTCACACTACTAACCCTAAAACAGTCAAAGCCACAGGGAGACATCACACACCATATCCATTCAGATGGAAAAAAACAAAAGCGAGGCTGTGGAAAAAGTGGAAATGTGTAGTTAGAATATAAAATGGTGTTGTGCTACGAAAAACAGAAAGTGTGGAGGTTCCTTGGAAAACTAAAAGTAGAATCACCAGATGATCAAGCAAATATTTGCGGGTGTGAGTCCAAAGGAATTAAAGGAAGACCTCAAGAAGATATCTGCACACCCATGTTCACCGCAGCCTTCTCCATAGCGGTCGGGTTGCAACCCCAGGCAGTGACGAGAGAACACAGTTACATAACATGGTGCACTGCTCTGCCTTACACAGGCAGCAAGTTCTGCTACATCAATGAACTTGTGTGAAGTGAAATAAATTAGTCACAAAACTCAAAGAACACACGATTCCACTTATATGAGGCATCTGAAGCAGTCAAACCCACAGGAATAGAAAGCAGAGCTGTGGTTGCTGCCAATGGAGGTCGAAGAATGGGAGGTTGTTGGTTAATGGATATGAACTGTCAGTTACAAATTTCCGTTTCTGTTTGATGAGGGTAAACACAAAAGCCTTAGTTTACAACATATAAAGTATAATATTTTGGGATGATTTTAACCACAGTGGCAAAGTAGTTATATACTAAAAACAACCAAAAATCAGTGAAATAACCTGGCTAAGGCCCCAAAGGGGGTACACCCAGGGTCACGTGTTAGAAGACACAGCCCTGTCAAAGCATCAGTTCTGTGTAAAGCTATCTGTAATGTAATCCGTATAACATGTCTAGGACCTCTTTTTCATAAACAGAAAAATACATCCTGAAATTCTTTCTATAGGCTGAAGGGAACCAAGTGACCAAAACATTTTGAAAAAGAAGTTATGTGTCTCATACTTCTTGACTTAAAACATAATATATGACTATAGCTATCAAAGCATTGTAGTCCTGGCATAAAGACAGACTACAGAACAGTAAAACAGAATTGTGAGTCTAGTAATAAACCCTTTGTCAGGTCAAATGATTTTTTAATAGGGTATAATAAAGGGTATAATCTGAAATTTTTTCCTATGATGTTCGGAAAACAATATTCACATGTAACTGAATGAAGCTGGATTCTTACATTACAGCTTATGTGAAAATGATCTCAAAATGGGTCAAAGACTAGAAGTGAAAACTACAAAATATGCAGAAGAAAGCCCTGGGAAAAACTTCGTAACATTGTCTTTTGCAATGACTTCTTTATGTGACAGCAAATTCGATTCCATCAAAATTAAAAACTTGCTGTGCATTCAAGGACAGTATAAATATAATGGAGATGCAACCTACAAAGTAGGCGAAATATTTGTAGATGGTATATCTGATAAGGGGCTAATATTTAAATATACTTGAAAAACTCCAGCAGCTTGGCAACACCACCACAAACTGGCCCAACTAGAGAAACGGAAGACGTGAATACACATCTCTCCACAGAAGATAGGTAAATAGCCAATAAATACACAAATACTCAAACCTAAGCACCAGACACTGTTTCAAACCATTGGTAGGGCAAGTTGGTGAGGACATGGAGAAATTGTGTGACTTGTCCTTTGCTGCTGTGTAGCTACTATAGAAAACACCATGACAGCTCCAGAAAAAGTTAAACAGAATTAACACATGAGCCAGCAATTCAACTTTGGGGTATATACGGGAAAGAGCAGATGGCACAAAAATACTGTACTTGTGTACATTGTAGTCCAAATGTTTGTGTCTCGCACCAGGTTGCCTGCTGAAGCCCTGAGCTTCAGTGAGCCTGTATGGAGAGCTGGGTGTCCCTCTAAGAAAGCAAAGGTCATGAAGCCAGAAGCAAGCGTCCTGACCTGGTAGGATCAATGTCCCTGTAAGCAGAAACACCAGAGAGAAATGCCCTGTGAGGACAAAGGAGAGGCGGCTGTCTGCAGCCTACACGGCAGTCCTCAGCACAAGCTGAACTGGATCAAGCCTTGACACTTTTGGCCTTTAGCACTGTGAGAAAATTAATTTCTCTTGTTTAAGACACCAAGTCTATGGGATTTAACTGTGGCAGTCCAACCTCACTCATAGTACATACCCAACAGAACAAGAAGCATGATGCTGAGATAGTGACACACCTGTGAGCTCCATACATACTCACAGCAGCCAAGAGAGAGACGCAGCCCAGTGCCCCTGATTTCGTGAAAAAGGAAAATGTGGTATATACACAATGGAAGATTATTTAGCCTTTCAAAGGAGGAGACTCTGACCCACGCCAAAGGCGACCAAGTGAAATACTATCTAATTCCACCGATACAAGATGCTGAGAGAGTAGAATCTAAGGAACCAGAATGCCGCATGGTGGTTTTCAAGAACTGGGGCTGGGGGAGTGGAAGCGGTAATCTGGGAACAGGAAAGCGGTTCTGAAGATAGATGGAAGCAATGGCCCACAAGAGTGTGACCACTGGTAACCACACAACACCCACTGTTGGCTTAAATGTGCTTCAAATGTTAAAGTTTACGTCATGCATATTTTGGTAAATAAAAATGCTATATAACCTACACATCACATTAGTAAATAATTAAAAGTTTGTTTATATTTAATGTTCACATCACAAATGGACAGGGATATGGAAAGACAATTTCTTTTACACTCTTGTTGTAAATGCACTGATAGAACAACTGTGGAAAAGTGACATTTTAATCAAACACATGTCTTATAACTAGTATTAGGTAAAGACCTTAAGCAATTCTGAGCAACAGGTTATATACAAAAATAATCATAGCAGTATTATCTGTGCAGCAAAATTTAACAAGAATCAATTTCCACTAACAACAAAGATATATAAACCTTGATAAGAATCATATAGCAAAAAATATACACATACGAAAAAATTAAAAACAGTGCCACAAGAAAGGTGTGATATAATTTCACAAATATGCCCTATAATAATGTGAGATCATTAAGGTAATCTGTTTCCAAATAGGTTCTTAGACTTGATTTTTAAAAATCCATCTGTATGCTATTAATATAAAAGCAGACTATTAATCTACATACATGCAATAAAACCACAGATAAATCCGGAACCATGATTTTATTTAATGAAACTGGATAAACCAATTTAAAGTTAACAGTTTTTTAAAAAGGATGAAGATGGTGATGTAACCTCTCTACATAGCAAGACATTTAATGAAGTCTTAGTAATGGGCACAGGTCAGTAACACAAGAGAACCTTTCAAAAGACATAAGTATGCATGTTTAGATACAAATAAATTAAGTAATAAGTATAGCATGTACCCTTAGTTCATAGGGTAGAGATATAAAATTTTGAATTTTATGAAATAAAATAGCAGACTTTTCTCATTCTGGTGAAGTGGTCCATTCACATTAACGTGGTTTATTTTCTTTATCGCAACGGTGCTTCCATTTACCCTTCAGACTTGGCTTTTGGAGAGGTTAATCACTGGAACCTTTTCCATCTAATTGCCATGGACATGTAATTTACCGTCTCTCTTGCTTACCCTAAAGAATATTCTATGCATTTGAATCTCATGGTCCAACACATATCGTTACTGACACCAATTCAGTAAAATAGCTGAGTCCTTGGGCTTTTCCGTGCAGCTGTTCCCTCCTGCATGGTGTCACTCTGCCATGTGTTTTCATTCTTTATGATGTAAAGCCCACGAAGCTTTCACTCACACGTGACACAATGCACATACACACTTACAGTCAGTGCTTCTGTCCATGTATGCTTTCCCTTCCATCCCCCTTTCTCTCTGCTGGATGACGTGTTTCTGTCGAGGACCATTTCTGACGACCTGAACAACTCCCTTTAGCCCTTGAGTATATGCTCATGATGAATTTTAGTGACAAATTCTCTCCTGTATTGTTTGCCTGGGGTATCTTTATTTTGTCATTCCTGTGACAGCTGTTTCCACTGGGCGCTGTCTTAGAGTTGGTCGCTGTTTGCTGTCAGCACATAAATATGCTGCCTTGTGCCTCCAGCATCCTTTATTTCCGCAGTTTCTTTCTACTCAGGACTGCTGTTCCTTGAACCTTTCTGCCCTGACACTTGCCTTCCATAGAAAGATTAATTTCTATATTTTAATTAACTTCTCCAGTGTTCTCAGAAGGAGCTTTTGTCTGCACAGAACTCCTCCACGATATCCCAGAGAAGCGGGTTATTTTACCTTTTAGGTTTCTGTACTACCACCTCTTCAATACATTGTTAGTTCATAAAAATACTGGATAGTTTCATGCAATTTCAGGCAGGTGAATTGTTCCTGATCTTTATGGAACCAAGTAAATCTGTCTTTTAAAAAAAAATCCAGGCAACATGTTTGGCTAATTCATAGGATTATCTATCTTTTGGCCATGATTTTTCCATTTATAGTTTTCTTAGAAATGTAAAGATCCAAAACGAGAATGAGGCCTTGTATATCTAATGACAAAATGAGTTTGTCACACTGACACCAGCACTCTTTCAATACATGAGTTTTTGATCATTTGGTGTGAAATTAAACCAAGAGCTCAGGGCTGCACACCCGAGTAGGATAAATCTGCAGACCCTGGAAGACCCTACCTAAGACAGTCGTACCAACTGAACCATCACACTTCCACTGAACATTCACCTAAAGCACAAAGGCGCACTTCAGTAAGAAGGGTGTCGGGGTGACTACCTGCTTCAGCCTGTAACCTCGTCACTTCTGATCCCTGACTGAAGCTGTGTGACCATGGAAGCTCACAGTGCAGACACTGTTCACGGTTTCCAGAAGGCTCAAGCAATGCCTAGTGATTCTTCATAAAAAGTGGCAGAAGGAACAATGCTGGGTATTGTTTTCCAGCTACATTCAGACCCTGAGAACCAATGACAGTGTTGGACAAGGACAGAATGTCCAGCAAGTGGTTTTTTTTTTTTTGAGGCAATTACTGGAGATAAAGTGGAAAAATATAAATAGACAAGGTATAGTTTCTCAAAACCACTAGAAATTATAGAATATAAACTGCAAAGTAAACTATTTCAGAATTTGTATTTTGACAAAATTCTATCAGAAAAATATATTTGCCTGGTCATTGGTTGTGGTCTCTTTAAGATATAATTTTATGAAATTATGAAACATCTATAATACATAAATTTAGTTAAAAAATCTTTATAAATTATCAACAGAAATGATGTATGTAGCCATGAATTATGGCCACACCTGTAAACCCAGCACCCTGGGAGGCTGAGGCAGGAGGATGGCAAGTTGGAGCCCAGCTGGGTAGTTTAGTGAGAACCTGTCTCAGAATAGAAAATAAAAATGGATGGGGGTATAGTGTGCTCCTAATATCCATGGTTCAATGCCCAGTATCACAAAATATAAAAGTAATGAATAAAGTTAAAACTAAACACAATACACATAATGCTAAATGCAACATTACAAGGAAGTTTTATAGTGGAAAAAACAGGAAGTGAAATAGAAACAGTGAAAGTACACAGGTAGAAGTTCAAAGTCTTCACTAGTTTCTAGTCAGTCTTCACCATCTAGAAATAGAAAGTAAATGAAGCAAGGAAAATATCCATCCAAAGGAACAAATCCAGTGTTTTTAGGGAAATAAATAAACTTCTCTTACATAATAAATATGCCTGCTCTCAATCTTCTTGGCTGCACAAAAATGTGCATCTTCACTCTCAAAAATAAGCCATTTTCATTACACCTCATATATTTTATGAGCTGCTATCTACACAATCAAATGGATTCTAAATTCATTGTGAATGCTAATTTTTTCTTGCAACTGGCGCCATCCTGACATGCTTTATATTGCTTCTCATTTGGACCATGATTTAAATGTGCTTTGGGGTCCTGTGTACTCTTTTAAACTTAGGAAGCAATGGCTTTCTGGATTAGAGACAAAAATGAATATGTTGGGGGCCTGAATGTCCCATTTTATTTAATGAGTCTCTGTCACAAAAAGGAGTTTCTCACCTAGCCTGCAGAGATAGTAATTGCAGAACGGTAATTCTAAATTAAAGTATTTATTTGTCATGGGATGGCACAAAACAAAATTAGGAATTTGATAGATCATTAGTTAATAAGCCCACTAAGGAATGACAGCAAGCTCATAAAAATTCCAAACATGAATTTTCTTTATCTCTCCTCCACTCAAGGATCCCCCAACCCCCCTACACACTGAATTCCCCTTTGCCTTTGCTCCCTAGGCCTGCTCACCCCAGCAGCAGCTGTGCGCACAGCCCCAGCCCCAGCCCCAGCCCCTCCGCGCCCTGCTCACGCTGGTCCTGCTGGTGCAGCACCTGCCCTCAGCATCCTCCAGAGCAGCCGCAGCAAGCCGCAGACACCGCGAAAACCTCAGCTCAGGACACCAAGCCTTTGGGCTCCCTGTCATCTCTAACCCAAGTTCCCCTTAGGTCACCATGTCTCCTTGAATTTTAGCGATTCTTGTGCTCTATTTCTTTCATAGAGGAACCTCCTCTGTCCCTGGACTCTGTGCATAGCAACCATTTGGAAGACCAGGATTTCAGGGATGGAAACTGTTTTTCAGATTTGTATAAGAATTTTGTTGTATATTCTCATGAGGTCTGTTGACAGAAATAACTGTTTAATTAACATGATCCAAAAATACAGCACGCAGCAATGTGAATGTTGTAATTACAGGGTGAAATTAGACACTCTGAAAATTGTGTCACTACCCAAATTTGTATAAGTTAAAAAATAGGAGAAAATTATTTGTAACCCTGAGATTCTATGTCACTACTTCACTTGAAAGAGCGGTTTAATTCTAAACCCTAAATTACTGAGATGCAAATATCTGCACATTTTTGTTTAGCTTTGTAATGAGTTGCATACAAGCACAAACCCCAACCCGCCCACTACGAGGCCCTGCGCGCTTGCCTAGTGTTTCTGGGCTCTTTCACACTCGTCTGTGTGAGTGAGCCACATAATTGCCAACAGGGGCAGGGCACTTATTAATTTTTGTTGTACTTCTTGGGGTAATTTTCAATGCATTTTGTTAAATTTCATATATTTAATCAAAAAAACAAGAAAATGATAAAGCCAAACTTAACCAGTGAAAGTATGAAAATAACTTACTGCTTTATTACAGGAGAAAGTTTTAATCTAACTTAGTAGAAAAGAGAAAAAAAATCAGAAGTAACTGAATGAAAATGCAACTAATTCAGTTCTATCTGTGCCGGAAAGTTTTTTAAAACAGAAATTAATCGCCTCTCTGAGCTCCTAAAACAGAGGTGCAAAGAGTTTCAAGTTACTCAAACGAAGCCAGCGCCTCTACAGAACTCATCTGTGATCTGGTAAGAGGGGTTCGTGTCCTGCAAGGCAGGATCAACAGTCAGACAGCACAGCTGCTACTAAAGGAATGCCAACATCTATTTTAAAAAGAAAAGAGAAAGTCACAAAGATGTGTGCCCTAGACTCTCCAGTAAATTCTCAGTAACAGATTTTAAAGGCTGTATCGTTTTGCTGCTGTCAGGATAAATAACCCTAAGGAACTCAGAACTGTATCTGTTTCCTCCCAGACCGCTGGCCAGCGCTTATGAACACTGGTGCTACAGGCCCTCTCCGTCTTTATGTCTATGGAGTCTTTTCCAGTGCACCACTCCACGCGATCTGAAGCCACACTTAAATGAGAGTAATGCAAACGGCAGCCCTGCTCTTAGGCATAACACAAACAAACCAGTTTTCATCTACACAGAGGTGAAATCCCAGCTCCTTACCTACCACAGCACTCAGGACAGCGCGGGTGCTTCAGGACGTTCATCCCATACCCTGGGTAGCAGCGGTTAACCCACACCATTTTGAGGGTGCCTTCAATGTAGTATATCTGAGGCAATGGCTCTGCACGTCTGCCCAGAGCTTCTACTTGATGATTAAAAAACCTCTCTATGAGATATCTAGCCTAAAATAGAAATAGAATTTGAAAACAAATATGTTAGCCACAAAGGAATGTAATTTTAAAACAGATGAGATGAAGGGAGGGGGAAACAAGTCTCACAGTCTTATTTTATCTTGCATTTATAGGACATAAATAATGCATGTAAAATAAAAACATGTCACCTTCACACCGCCACCACTTCCACTCCATAGGCCACACAAAGAAGTTGTTTTGCTACACAATCAAACCTTCCATCTCCTTGCTTTGTGAATATCATAAAGATAGGCATCCGAGCAAAACCAAGATAGGTCCTTGAAATTAAATGTAATCTATACATTAAACTTAATGAAATATATTTTAGGCTCACTAAAGAGCATACACTCAGCTCTCCCCTCTAGTCTGTCAGAAAGGAAAATGAGGGTCAAAAACAAGAAAAAACCCACATGATACCCTCTAATTCTGTGTTGCAAAAGTTAAGTTTATAAAATAGGGCTTCAAAAAAATAAATAAAATAAAATAGGGCTTTGTTCTGATCTATAGTTGCCATTACGTTTGCAACAATAATTGTGGCTAGACCCCTAAAATTAATAAGAGGTTTAAAATTGTCTGTGTTCATTAAGCCCAAAGCACAGTCTAGAGTTACACCATCTACCAGCCAGGGCCTCCTGCACCTCCAGTCCAGGCCACAGCATGTACTTAACTAACCAGTGGAGCACCTCAGCTTTCCTGTGCTCTTCAGATATACCGGAAAGTACATCCCCTCCCATGAAGAAATTTGACAAATAATTGAAAATGTTCTTAACACACTGCACTCGAATTTACAACTATTGTTCTATTACTCAATTACTTAATAGCTTTTCACACTTTCAATGAACTTTTGTCCTTTTGATAAATTCTGGTAAATCTGTCAATTTTCACACAATCAAAAAGCAGATTTCAGAGTTACATGAAAATGTGATATTCAATTTATTACATTTAAATGTGAAACTACAATTAAACATTTCAGAAGACATATTTTTAACCACAACTTCCTAACACCCTGGGCAAAAAAACCAAAAACAGTGAGCTAGATCTGAGAAAACCTGCTAGACACAAAAATGAGACAACTACTCCCCATTAGGAGAAGGAATATGGATCTTTCATCTAATATGAAAAGAATGCAAACTAGCTGAATGTTCTGATTCTAAACATGTCAGGTGTTGCCAGGGGTTAATAATCCATGTGAAGGATACACTGTGGGACTCTGTGAGTTGTGTAATATTACAAATGGAAAAGTAACACTTTTTTAAACCAATCTGGATGATGTAAGGACAATCGTGATTATAAAAACGCCCCCAAAAGCCAATAATCTTGTTTAAGAAACATAAATTGACTTTGAAAAGCATCAGCCCCCCTATCCACACAACTGGCTCCCTTACCCACCCTTTCTTGAAAGATGAAGTGTTTATGGGAGGAACACGTTCCACAGCACTGAGCCAGTGGTGAGGGGGCTGGAAAAGCAACTGTCACTAACTGTTTGAACAGTGAGAAATCTGTAATATACAAGCGCTGTGGCCGGGAGAAGTTAAACAGCTTATTTTAAACGCCACACACTCCTCCTCCTCCACAGGCCAAGCCAGTGAGGTGCTGAGGCAAACGCACTGCACAGCACTCGCGTTTGCTCTCGGGTGGTCCGGCAAACCTAGGAGGCGCCCGCCACCTAGACGTATGGATGTTCCTGGAGAAGCAGCACTGGCTTCATTGTACACCAGAGCCAAATCTACCGGGGGTCTAATTCCGCTCTGAGAGAACGAATATAGACCAGACGGTAGAGATACGAGGCAGAGGCCTTCGGGTACCTTCAGGTAGTACCTACGGGGAAAATGAATACAGTCATCAAGCAAGATGGAAATTCTTATTAAAAATTTAAAAAGGAGAAGGAAGTGAGGGAAGCTTAAATTGTCCTGGGTGTCTTGAAAACACATGGGACGTTTCATAGAGAAACTGGGGGGTCTTATATTCGGGGGAAACGAGCAGCAGGGGTCTGGTCTTCCAGAAGATCGCGATGGGAGCTGAGGGAAGTGAGAGCCGCAGCCTCCAGGCCGCCAACTGGAGCGGGGACAGCACGGCCTCCTGCCAGGGGACCCGGCGGAGACCTGTCAGGCAGAGGCGGGCTCGAAAGCAGAAGCAAAGCAAGCAGGAAAGAAGCAAAGGATCACATAAGAACTTCAGCTCCACAGACACACGGATCCACTCCTCAGGAGCACAAGTCCTAGAACTTTGAAAGAGAAAACTTTCACTGACTGCTTCAGCGCCAAAGCAGAAAGCCAACAACACAGAAAGCAGAAACCCAGCAATGCTGGACTGAAGCTTGCATTAAAAACAAAAGAGACCTTCAGAAGAGAGACTAAAAAATGTAACTCATATTTTAAAACTATTAGATTCAAATGAGCATATTAAATTTTCTTTTTAAGAAATAATGTATTTCTCATTGAAAACACAGACAGAGAAAATGGGCAGCACACAGGTAGAAAAGGAGGTTTAAAATGCAGGGAAAGGTTGCCTTCTCTGGCTGTGTGGTTACTCTGTTATCTGAGAGAAAGCATCACATTGCAGACTGCCTCACTGAACACAATAGAACGGGCTTGCACAGGCCCGTTTCCACAGAGACAGACAGACGGGTACAGGGAGACGGGAGACAGGATGGCAGGAAGGCAGGCCTGGGGGGAGAGGCGGAGGAAAGGAACCGTGAGGGGAAGAGAAAGACGAGCCAGAGCTCTGGTGAAGACACAGACGCAAACGTCACAGTCGCTGTGCGCCACCTGGCACTGCTCTCAGCATTCCAGGTTCCTGCTTTACCAGCCGAAGAGAGCACGTGGGGTCCAAACCCGGAAGCAAGGCTCAGTGAAAACAGTGGACCAGGAAAACACGTCAGAAAGGGGAAAAACAAAAACACTTCTCTGTCGGAAGCAGGACACAGGATAGAGAGATGGAGGACAAAACAACAAGAACAAAATCACAGAGACAAACGCAACCTCCACAAATCCCAACATAATGGTTTGCTTACAGGTGGGTTTGCAGTTTTCATAGCCTCTTCTGTGTTGTTTGAGAAATCCCAAGCCAAAAAAATGGCTTAAAATTGGCTTTTCTTGACAATAACCCTGAAGCATTAGGCAGAAGGGAAGGAAGACACCCTGTAAAACTCCCGAGGAGCGCAGCACCCTGTCGTGCTGGTGAGAGGCACATCTGAAAGGCGACCTATTGGAACTACAGCGGCGAATGAGAGGACGTTAAAAACGCAATGCGCAGAGAAACGAGGCCCCGCTGGAGCCAGAGTAATGAAACGCAGCAAATGGGGGGAGAAATGACTCAGAATACAGAAATAAACAGGAAGAAAAACTCAGCATAACAGAGGTGGCGAAAACAACAAGAAACCCCAAAACAGAGTGAGCAGAAATTCCAGAAAGACAAATAGGGAAAATAACCGCAGGGCGCTGTGCAAACGTACGGAGAGCGTGTGAATTCTGAAGGAAACTCAGGCAGCGGGCTGAGATGCGAGAAGGCAGGAACAGCCAAAAACGGGACAAAACTGTGGGCTAACCCACATAGTTCTCAGCACCCTAACACAGCGTTAAAAACGGCGCAAACAATAACATCAGCAGAGCTCAACGCTGGAGGAGGTGTGAGAAACGAAAGCAGAGGGTGAACGCTGGGGATGTTCAAGGAACCGGATGTTCAGGTGAGTGCAGTAAACTGATTTCCACATTTTTACCCACTATGTATGTTAAAACTTGAAACAAAACCACACACAAAAAATGCAATATACACCTAACATAAAATTTTAATTGTATCAATTAAAAGAAAAAGTGAGGGAAGTAGCAAAGCATAAAGAACAGAAAACCAGAACAAATGATGAGGAATAGAATACTTAAGGGCTCCGGGCCTTCTCCGGCGGGCCGTGGAGACGCCGGGCCGCGGTGCGCACTCCCAGAACAGTGCGGCGCTGGGCTGTGTGGACAGCTCAGCCTTGCGCACAGAGGAGCTCGGCTGCAAGGTGTGTGTGTGCGCGCGACGCGGAGGCTGCGGGGCTCAGACCGCTTCCCCGGGCCCCCGACGTGGCGTGGATTAAAGAACAGAAAAGTGTTGTGGATGAGCTTCTCTTCTCTGAGAAGCCCGAAGCAGAAACAAAGAGCGAAATGAAAGACAGACAGCAGGGAACAGGGAGGGAGAGCTTTTGCCGGAGGCAGAGCACCAAGATAGCTCAAACAATCAAAGAGAATAAAAATAGTAAAAAAAATTAGAAATGATGAAAAATAGAAAAGTTAAAAGCCAATCCACACACAATAGTAAATATGATTTGAAAATCATGAAACAACCACTGTGCCAAAATTACAAAAGGGAATCATTGTTTTAAAGGTGCAATCAATCAAAAGAAGGAAGAATAAAAGCCCAAAGAGTTACAGAAACAGGTGAGACATATAGGAAAAAGGCAGCAAGACGCTGGACCTAGCTCCAAAAAACCAAACTAATAGCTAAATGCAATTGGCCTTAACAGTCCAACCAGAGGGCAAAAACTGTCAAACGAATGCAAGGCAGCCCCCACCTATAGTGTGTGAACAGCAAATGCATCTTTGTGTGTAAGCAAACGTACAATAATTTGCAGTAACAATAAAAACACGTAGGCAAAGTTTAGCAAAATAAGACCTGAAGACAGAAAGGCCAATGCGTAGGTCAGGAAAATCAGAGAGGAACTAACAAATGGACATGTAACAGGGCCCCAGAGAAGGGCAGACTGTGAAACCCTCGCTTCTCACCAAGGACAACTGACTCCGCAGAGCCCCAGCCTAAACCTCAGCGAGCTTTTTCTGGGGTGACTGATGGTTTTACAGTACTTACAAGTGGAGTCACAAAAACAGGCGCAACAGTTTTGAAGAAGAGTGACACTCGGGAGCTGACGGCCCCCGAATGAGGTGTACACAGCCGCAGTACTCAAAGCGGTGCAGAGTGGGCCGGACAGTCCAGGAACAGACACAGACGATCCCCTTACTGCCACCAAGAAACTGTGCTGGGTAAGTCAGGGAGAAATGTACTGGAACAATGAGAAATTTGCAGGGGAACTAACCTTGGCCCCTCTTCACAACAGATGCAAACACTGACTTGTTTGTGGTTCCCTGAGCTGCTGTAACTCAGAACTAAAGCTGAGAAAATAGAGGTAAGGAAAGATTTTCTAAACAAAGCACACCACACACACATACACACACACACACACACACACACACACACACACACACAGCATACAGAAAAACCAATAAATGAAAAGTATTGATCTCAAATTTTTAAATGTAAAAAAGCTTTATCTTGGCTTATACTCCGCTACCACGAAGAGGGTTTGCACACCTTTCCCTGTTCCTGCCAAGTACAATTAAGATGCTGGATGTTATATA
Source organism: Dinomys branickii (assembly GCA_004027595.1). Lineage (NCBI taxonomy): Eukaryota > Metazoa > Chordata > Mammalia > Rodentia > Dinomyidae > Dinomys > Dinomys branickii. Next base: position 2,326 of record PVLD010013295.1, on the reverse strand, counting down.
CAAAGCAATCAGAGAACTGAGGCTGTGGGAAGAGGAGGCACTCAGAGGCCTTACAGTCTACGAAAGACATGTTTTCCTTGGGTTTTCTTTTTACACTCGGAGCCAGTGAAGCTGGCAACCTGTAAGTGCTAAGGAGGGTGAACAAAACCACACTGCCACCAAGGCCTACTCTCCAGAGAGTCACAGAGCCACACAAGCAGCCAGTCACGGAGGAGTAAGTGTTACATAGTAACATTCTACACACAGTCAAAGGCTCGGCCCTCTGCTGTCACAGCCCGAGGAGGGAGACTTGCAGCCGCACCAGCTACCCACAGCACCCCAGATCCCACGATGAGCTACCACAGAAGGCCACGCAGAAAGTGAATAGAGCAGGACTTGCCTTTCCCCCATGCAGGACATAATGGAGCACTCCCTTTGACAAGCTGCATGGAGAACATTCAGATGCCTTGGCCTTCAGTTCTGCTCACCCGGTGGAAAGAGGCCACCTGGAGCTCAGCAGTTCACCATAAGGACCACACAAGGGATTCAAGACTTACATCTTACCTGGCAGAAATGAGATGTCCCCATCAGCCCCTGCAAGTTGGTACTGCCCCTGGATGGTGCTGTGACTGAGTCCCCACAAGGCCATTTTACTGTACTGTCAAGCTCTCTGCTCCAGGATGGTGGAAAATGTGGTAAACGCAGATAATTCCATGGGTATGGGCCCAGCACCACATTCGTTTGCTGTAAAGGGAGCCCACCGATCAGAAGTAGCACTGTGCGGAACACCATGTGGACAAAGCATGCTCCATAGAGACTCATTTTGGCACAAGCACTGCATGCAGGGAAGGCAAACCAATATCCAGAGTAAGTTGGTAAGAACAAGGAGCTGCCTTTCTGTGACAGAAGTGGTCCACAGCAATCACCTGCCACGAGGATGCTGGCTGGTCCCTTAGACAATGGGGTAGTTTAAGAGTCTCAGTCTTAGTCTCTGTAGCTGGTAAACTGGGCATGCAGCCCTGGGCATGGTTGTGTCCTCGTGGGGCATGGAAGCCCACGTTGCTGAGCTCATGCATAACATCTGCCACTGCTGCTGTGGGCACGCTGCTCATGAGTCCTACTGGCATGGAGAAGGAGGGAGGCTGTGATCACTGGAGATGTCATGCTGGCCACAGGATTATCCAGTTTGCTGTGGTCACCCTTCCATGAACACTCACACGGGACACAGACGCCTCCACCTGTGCTGCCCACTCGGAGGGGTCTCTCCGCCCTCCTACTCCTTTGTCTTAGGTTCCAATCAGGCTTCTGCTAAATCCTTGGCCACCCAGTGACCAGATGCTACAGATCAGGACATAATGCATACCTGGCCATTACTCCTACCAGGAAAAGTGTACTGAAATGGGCCAGGATAATACACCCAAATGAGAAAAATGTTGCCTCCAAAATCCAAATAACTCCACTGCTATGGTCAGTGGTTTTCAAGAGGACAGATTTAATGCAGGACACAGAAATGTATAGGATTATTTTACAATACTCACCCAAAAAATCAAATGCAGAAGAGTGCAAGAGATCTGTCCGTATACTAGAGACCCAAGGAACCCATCCAAGGGCCTGGATCCCACAGCAATGTTCCCCACACCTCCAGGCTGGTCCGAGGCCTAAAGCCCACACCAGTGTCTCATGTCAGGAGCCCAAGCAATTCAAGATGGAAGACTGAAGGGTCTGGGCTGGAAAGCCGAAGGGCCAGTGCTGGAGGCCAGAGACTCTGCACTAAAAGGCTGAAGGAGGCTCTGTGTCTGAGCTGAGGCATCTGTCTTGGAGCAGGAGGTGATGCTCAAGACCAAGGAGAAGACCAGAGATCCCCCAAAGAGAACAGTGGCTATCCCTGGCGACAGCGAGAACCCAAGCTCTTCTCTGATGAGAACAGCTGATTTTGAATCAGGAAAACCAGCCACAGCAAAGCTTCTGGGAAATCAGTAGTATGAAAGGCCCCCCTACCTTTCTCCTTTTATGCTGCGGGCAACAATCTTCAGGTGGGTCTTCCACTTCCAGCACCACACTGACTCTGTTCAACTGGGCTTCCGCACTCGGGTTAATCCACCACACCCACTAAGCAAGTACTTCTCTTTGGTTACAAGAAGGACCAGATATCTCAACATGTGCCATACTACAAGACCCCTAGAAATCTCACTGATGTGGAAGGCCACTAAATTATAGTCAGACTTATTTCCTCTCCTCTGACATGCAAAATGTCTTGTCAAACAGTCTAGAGTAATTGCTACTTCTCACACTGTAGGTCCAATTAGCACAGTGCCATCAATATAATGGACCACTGTGATGTCTTGTG